>JASAMX010020649.1:0-71046 GCA_030248175.1 Microlaimidae sp. YZB2_3 | reverse complement strand
CATTAGTGTCATGTTGTGTTGGTTAGTTTACGTATTGCTACTTTAAAACTTGCAAATCCATATGAAAAAACTTATATAAATGGCTTGGTTATCTACATATAAATGCGAAATTGCGTAAGCTGTTTCAACGGCTTTATTTCCTTATAAGATTCATTTCATTAATTTTTTTAGGTCTAGTAAACGTTTAAGTGATAAGTGATTGTTTTATGTTTAAAGATAAAATTCCTAGCAATCTAAATTCTAATGTAGTATACAAATTTTGGTGTAGTGGCTGTAAAACCACTATTAGCAAATACCGCCACCTTGGCGTTGAGAAATATGTCAGAAACACTAGGTATTTCATCTAAAACGAATAAACCTATTATACCTAAAATGTCAGCGGTCCATGATCATATTGTGATAAAATTTTCCATGATCATATTGTGATAAAATTTGTGATAAAAGTTGTGATAAAATTTTTAATTTACCTTTTTTTTCTGACTTTTGTGTAATTGCCACTGCGTCTAATGTGTTTTGTTTAAAAATGAAAGAATCTATATATATACATAGGAATAAGCCTGTTTTAAATAAAAATCTTCAGAACACTGAGTTATATTTGTTTTAATAGGTTTTGTATTGTTTTATTGTTTTCTTTTTTCCGCGCATTGTTTTGTATTATATTTTTTTGTCTTCGTAAATTCAGTTTTTTATTTGTTTTATATATTTTGCAATAATTTTTATAATATTTTTTGTATTCCTATGTATCTTATTTTTTAAAATTCTTTTCAAGATTTTTTCTTTAAGATTTTTTTAAGATTCTCTTTTTTTCTCTTTTTAAGATTATAATTCTTTAAGGTAGAACGATACAGTTGCAAAATTTTCAGTTGTTTTCCCAAAACACGTTTTTCGGGGGGTCCTCATTACAAAACCAACCTTCGTTTTTTGATTCAACCACCCAGAGAGTGGTACTAGGGGGGTTAAACCTCCCCCTTGGGGGGCATTCTGACTATATACCAGTTTATCTCAAAACCACCTCAAAACACATACTCAGGGGTTTTCGTAGGTCCTGATTACGAATCCGGCCTCTTTTTTTTGATTTGACCCCCCGGGGGCGCTAGGGGGGTGCAACCCCCCCAATTGGGGGGCATTCTGATTATTTACCAGTTTTACCTCAAAACCAGTTCAAAACACATACTCGGGGGTTTTCGTAGGTCCTGATTACGAATCAAATCTCCGTTTTTCGATTTGACCCCTGGGGGGGCGCTAGGGGGTGCACCCACACCTCTTGGGGGCAGACTGACTATATACCAGATGTACCTCAAAACACGTACTCGGGGGTTTTCGTAGGTCCTGATTACGAATCCGGCCTCTATATCTGATTTGACCCCCCGGGGGCGCTAGGGGGGTGCAACCCCCTCCTCGGGGGCATCTTCTGGCTATATTACCAGTTTTTATCTCAAAACCACCTCAAAACACGTTTTTGGCGGTTTTTGTAGGTCCTGATTACAAATCCGACCTCCGTTTTTTAATTTGACCCCCCCCCCCGGGGGCGCTAGGGGGTGCAACCCCCCATAAGTTTATGTTTATCTATCCGTTTTTAAAAACTCAATAAATAATTTATTTTAAAATTTAAAAAAGCGTGTTTTATGCATTAAATTTATGATCATTCTTCAGACCTGTGCACGATCTGGAAATGGTAAATGCAGTGTCCGCTTTATTGGATGATTTGCCCCCCATCCCCCCGTTTTATTGCCCGCCCCCTGAAAAAAAATTAATTTTATTTTACTAAACTCAATAACTAATTTATTTTAAAATTTAAAAAAGCATGTTTTAAGCATCAAATTTATGATCATATTTCAGACCTGTGCAGGTCTGGAAATGGTAAATGTAGGGTCCGCTTTACTGGAGAATTTGCATTCCCCCATCCCCCGTTTTATTGCCCGCCCCCTGCAAAAAAATTAAAGGAGTCTCAAAAATTATGGCGCCATTTTTTACCTATTATAATGCCATAATCAAAATTGTTCCAGTTCTTAGCTTATTTCAATGCATCTTAAGCCATTTTAAACCTATTTTTACCTTATAACGCTTTTTTGTCTCTTTTTTCTTTTTTCTTTTTTTTCTCTTTTTTTATTCTCTCCTGCTTACCCCCCCCCCTCCGTTTTATTGCCCCTCATGCACGCTCCCCCATTTTTGAATTATTTTTTCCAATAAAACCCCAGGGAAGGGGCGGTGTCACAGGTCTCATTTTCTTTATATCATAAAATATTTAAAATTTTCTGATTTATTTAAAATTCGCGGAAATCATATTTGGAAATTAACAAACACAAAAAATCATAAATTTTGCTAAAATATTGGGAATATTTTTTAGATCATTTAAAAAACGATTTAAAGGTGCAGTTCTTCAAATGATAATAGATTTGTGATTAGTCACCTTTCAATAGTAAAACCAATTTAAAATACACTAATCATGTTTCCTCAATTTTATTATGTTTTTATTGGTTTTCCAAAGTAATAATTTACCCATTTTTATATATTTTATGTGTTTAAAATTGTTTTTTGGAAAGCAAGAACACAAGAATTTTTTTCCATCAATTCGCACGCGCGTAAAGTTTTTGGAAAGCTAAGAACCAAGAATTTTTTTCCAAACAAATTAAAAATTGATAAAACAAAACGACACTTTTTTAGGCAAATTTTGTGTACATAACAAAATATAAATTTACATATAAATTTAAAGTTTTTTCAAAGAAAATCACATACATAACGCGGTTGGGCAAATTAAACGCTGGTGGCTTAGCAATAATAAAAAAAATACACAAATTAATGTTTTATTTTAGTAAACTCAATAAATTATTTATTTTAAAATTAAAAAAAACATGTTTTAAGCATAAAATTGTCATAATATTTTAAATTTTGTTTTCAAAATCTTATTTTTTTAATTTGATTCGATGCAGACTGAATAGTTTAAATAAAAAAATTGTCATGATTTTGTTAATGTTTTTATTTGTGTAAAAATTTTAAAGAGATTTGAAGAAAGCTAGGAACATGAGCATATCATAAAATATGTAAAATTTTCTGATAATTTTAAAATATTCGCTGAAATATTGGGAGTTTTTTTTAGATCATTTGCTAAACGATTTAAAGGTGCAGTTCTTCAAATGATCATAGATTTGTGATTAGTCATCTTTTACCAGTAAAACCAATTTAAAAAAACCTAACCAGGTTCTCAATTTTATTATGTTTTTATTGGTTTTCCAAAATAATTTAGTCCTATATTTTGATGTGTTTAAAACTAAATTTTTGGAAAGCTAAGAACACAAGGATTTTTTCGATCGATTGTGCACGCGCGTTAAAAATGAGTAAACAAAACGCGATAGGACAGTCCCGCGACACAACGGTTCTGTAAGATGACGGTCCTCAGAGGCAAAAGGTACAACACGATTGTCCCCGGAATGAGAGGGGGTAGGACACAATGGTCCTGAAAGAATGCGTTGGCAATGCTACTGTTGCAACATTGAAAAAAAAACAATATTTTTACAACATTAAAAAGCGTGCAAACCAACTAAGTCAAAAATATATAATATACCGAAAAATATGCAACTCCTATATAAAAAAGTATGGAAAAGTAGGCCATTATAATAAGCTTCTCCATTTAAATGACACTCTCTACTATAATGGCATAGTAGCCATTTTGATTCGGCGAGTTAATAATGAGAAGAAGCTATTAAAATAGCCATTTATTGATTTAATTTCATTTCATAATATACTCACAAGTGTAATACTGTCTGGGCCACATGAGTTTCTGCGTGTCGGACAGTATTAAACCAACACGGGAAAACTCGTGCGGCCCCGACAGTATTACACTTGTGAGTATATATGAAGTGAAATTAAATCAATAACTGGCTATTATAATAGCTTCCTCTTCATTTTAACTCGCCAAATTAAAATGGCTACTATGCCATTATAGTAGAGAGTGTCATTTAAATGGAGAGGCTTATTATAATGGCCTACTTTTCCGTACTTTTTTATATAGGAGTTGCACATTTTTTGGTATATTATATATTTTTGATTAAATTAGGTAGAAGAAATAAAATAGACAAAAGATTTTTAAAATTTTACCATCTTAAGTTAAAGATAATTTGGAATACAGTTTTATGCATTCTTATGTACTTTTTAAAGTTGAATTTTTATTTTGATTTAAAATTTTGAAATTTGGTTTATCCTCTTTAAACAAGCTAAATCTTTTTTGCATTGATTTTTTTATTTGTGAAACTTGTAAAGAGCTTTTTAGAAAGCTAAGAATGGGGGGATTTTTTTAGTGGATTGCACACGTGCATAATAAAAGACTAATCAAAAACGCGATGTTTTTTAAATTGTAAAAGCAAAGTTCTTATTCAATAAATCACCCTGAAAGATCAATTTATTTATTTTGCGTTAAGATACCGAACGATTTTGAAAAGTGCAGTTTTTAAAATGATAAGGAAGGTGTGTGATCACTCCTTTTTGCTGGTGAAACCGATTTTAAAAAAGCTCCCCTTGTTCTCAATTTTTAAAAAATAAATTAATTTATCTAATTCATTTTATAATGTTCTAAATTTTCTGATCATTTTTAAATTTGCGGAAATTAAGAACTCAAGTGGGTCAGCTTGCAAAACGATTGAAGAGCTGCAATTTAAACGATTTAATAAATAGTAAATTTGTTTGCTTTATGTTTCAAAACGTTTCTGGTACTATTATTAATGTGGATATTAATTTTAATTATATCCAACATCGATATACAAAACTAGAAAGGAGAGGGCCCGTAGGGCCCTCGCCTTTCTAGTATAATATAATTCAAACAAACGTCCAGTTATACAATAAACGTTTATAGAAAAACTCACAAATGAGCGAATTTAATAGCAATTATTACCGATTTCTGCTAATTTTTTGTGCGCAGCGATTTTGTAAACGTGTCAGAAAAACGAGTTTGGTGTACAAAATATCGCTGTCCGAGAAAATATTTATTGAGTGCACAAAAAGTAGCTTGCGCCGAAAAGTAAGATTTTCATCATTTTTCTTTAAATTTAGTTAAAAAATTTACTGTACACATAGCCGAAAATTCTCTAGGGTTTTTGATATAAACAATGATATTATAAGAACTCTAATATTTATTGTATATGTCTCATGAATGAACTTCTATTGTCAAACCATAATCTTGCAAAAAAATCAACAAAATGATTTTTAATACGGAAGAAGTCTTCAAATTTTTAGAAAAACGCTCATGGTCTAAAATAAGGCAAATCTTTCTTTTAAAATAGAGTTTTAATAAAATCTTAAAATATAAATAATAAATATCCTCCTACTAAAGCGATTACATTAGCTCTTTAAACAAAATTTTATATATTCATCACTGTCTAAAATTGTAAAAAGTGCTTTAAAATTTGTATTCTTGGGGGTCCTTACTCTGGTTTGCCCGGGTTGATTTGACAGCTAAATTGCCGGGGCCGGGGTCGGGGATGGGCTAGGGAAAATTGTGTTTGCCGGGGCCGGGGTACAAAAAAAGTGCCGGGGCAAACCGGGGCCGGGGTTCCGGTCGATCCCTAGATATGTGGCGTTTGCTATTCTCAGTAATAATAATCTTCAGTAATTCTCAGTAATGACTTCAGATTCTCAGATTTTACCTTCGCAGCTGTTTCATAACCTAAGCTTACGTGTTCCTAAGCCTGAGCAAAACCAAAAAAACAACCTAAGATTTTACTAAGCACTTGTTTGATAAAGTTTTGCTTGTTTTTTGATCTTGTTAGGCTTTCAGAACTTGCTAAGTAGGCTTAAGCTTTATGAAAAATGCGTTGGTTGTTTTTTTGGTTTTGCTTAGGCTTAGGAACACGTAAGCTTAGGTTAGGAAATAGCTGCGGGGGTTAAAACTGTAGAGATAAATCCTGCTAGCCGCTAAGATTTGTCATTACTGAGAATTACTGAAGATTACCATTATCTGAGATATCGAACGCCGGATATGGATGGATCCAACCTAAATGCATACATATAATATTTTATGTGCATACGCAAAAAACGTCCAGTTATACAATAAACGTTTATAGAAAACTCACAAATGAGCGAATTTAATAGCAATTATTACCGATTTCTGCTAATTTTGTGCGCAGCGATTTTGTAAACGTGTCAGAAAAACGAGTTTGGTGTACAAAATATCGCTGTCCGAGAAAATATTTATTGAGTGCACAAAAAGTAGCTTGTGCTGAAATAAGATTTTCATCATTTTTCTTTAAATTTAGTTAAAAATCTACCTAAACATAGCCGAAAATTCTCTAGGGTTTTTGATATAAACAATGATATTATAAGAACTCTAATATTTATTGTATATGTCTCATGAATGAACTTCTATTGTCAAACCATAATCTTGCAAAAAAATCAACAAAATGATTTTTAATACGGAAGAAGTCTTCAAATTTTTAGAAAAACGACTCATGATTAAAATAAGGCGAATCTTATTAAAATAGAGTTTTAATAAAATCTTAAAATATAAATAATAAATATCCTCCTACTAAAGCGATTACATTAGCTCTTTAAACAAAATTTTATATATTCATCACTGTCTAAAATTGTAAAAAGTGCTTTAAAATTTGTATTCTTGGTTATTCTTGGTTCGCCCGGGTTGATTTGACAGCTAAATTGCCGGGGCCGGGTCGGGGATGGCTGAGGAAAATTTGTTTGCCGGGGCCGGGTAGCAAAAAAGTGCCGGGGCAAACCGGGGCCGGGGTTCCGGTTGATCCCTAGATATGTGGCGTTTGCTATTCTCAGTAATAATAATCTTCAGTAATTCTCATAGTAATGACTTCACAATTTGTAATATTTTACCTTTTGAGCTGTTTCATAATCTTAGCTTACGCGTAAATTTGAAAGCCTAAGAAAACCAAAAAAACAACCTAAGATTTTACTAAGCACTTGTTTGATAAAGTTTTGCTTGTTTTTTTAGGTTTTGCTTAGGCTTAGGAACACGTGGGCTTAAGCTTTAGGAAAAAAGCGTAGGTTGTTTTTTAGGTTTTGCTTAGGCTTAGGAACACGTAAGCTTAGGTTAGGAAATAGCTGCGGGGGTTAAAACTGTAGAGATAAATCCTGCTAGCCGCTAAGATTTGTCATTACTGAGAATTACTGAAGATTACCATTACTGAGAATATCAAACGCCGGATATGGATGGATCCAACCTAAATGCATACGTATGCATATTTTTATGTGCATACGTATGCATTTTTTCGTAAAGTATATGCATACGTATGCATAAATTCATATGCATACGTATGCATATTTTTTGTAACTATATGCATATTTTTTGTAACTATATACATTGCATACTTATGCATTTTTTCGCAAAGTATATGCATACGTATGCATTTTTTGTAACTTTTATGCATGCGTATGCATTTTTTTCTAAAATTTATAGATACTTGTGCATAAAAGTTGCAAAAAAATCATAAGTATGCATATAATTATTGGAAAAATGCATATGCACTTATATGCAAAAGTGCATATAAGTTGCAAAATATGCATATTTTATCAAAAAACAAAAAAGAAATTTTTCTAATTTTCAAAATATGCATACGTATTCATTGCAACTTATATGCATACGTATGCATTTTTTCGCAAAGTATATGCATACTTATGCATTTTTTTGCAACTTTTATGCATACGTATGCATAAATTTTAGAAAAAAATTGCATACGTACGCATAAAAATTACAAAAAAATGCATACGTATGCATATACTTTGCGGAAAAATGCCTACGTATGCAATGCATATAGTTACAAAAAATATGCATACGGTTACAAAAAATATGCATATGTATGCATTTAGGTTGGATCCACACATATCCTGCATAATTTGTTATTTATTTCTTATTCTTCTTTTCTGTATTACTTCTTATTAAAATCTCATGTATTCTTGGCGACACTTAAATTTCTAAAAAAACAATTGAATCTTAATTTAGTAGTTATTATTTTTATATTGAGTTTTAATTTAAATGAGGATTGTTCGGATTTAATAATAACTATTTTCAGCTATATCTGTCTATATAGCTATATATTTTCAGCTATATATATATGTTTAGCTTGTTCAGGCTATATCTTACTGGATAAAAAGTGTTATTCTAAAATAATTTTCTTATTTAGGTGTAGCGAAGTTTTTTTAGCAAAAACACACTGGTGTATAATTAAAAATCAATTGCCATTTCAATATACGCCCGAAATAAAAACAACTCAGCTAAAACGTTGGTATATTTTAAGCGTATTTTTTAAGAATAAAATTTAAGAAAAAAAAAACTTTAAATTCTAATATATCACCCGAATAAAAAACTGACTATAATTATCTTAATCATGAGTGCAGGAGAAAAAATTGCCTAAATTATCACGAAAAAACGCAATATACTTCAATAAATTAAAAAATAAAGTATATGTTTAGCCCGCTACGGTTTTATATTCGATCTTATGATTATAAAAATAAAAAAAATAAAATTCACCTAAATTTTTCATTCGGGAAAGGATTTAATTATGTGAAAAAATAAATCGAACAAAATATTTCTTCGGCAAGTTTTTCCACTTTTTAAACTTAAAAATTGTTGCGAGCATGATTTGTTTAAAGTCCATTTTATCCAAATATAGAAAAGTTAGAATTTGGTTCATCGAATAAAAAAATCAGTATCTTGTCGTCTGGTATTTTTATTAGCGGAAAAGACCCCAAGCGAGATGCTTATTATTCATTAGTCCATCCACATACACTTATCTTGGACCAGACTACTTATTTTCTGTTTAAACATAAGCCTGCGCAAAAATTTCTACTGTTCTCTGATCTATTCTTAGAACATTTTTCATGACTAGTTTTTTAACTTTTTCGTAATAATATATGAAATTAAAATAGCTTTGAGTTTATTGTTTTAGAAAGAACACTTTTCGTATTTATTAAACACCTTATATTATCATTTTAAATTTATGCAGCTATTTTAATTGTTCTATAAGTTTGATATTATATTCAAATTTTTCAATTAACTCAAACAATTTTGTACAATTTATTACATATAAATAACTTTATTTGTTAATAAGATTTTTAATTAAGAAGCAGGAATCAGAATATTGGCAGTTTTTGTTTACAGGTTCTTGTATTACTAAAATAGTGAGCAGCTGCTAATATTTTTCTATTCAAAGGAAAGAATCCAAAGTCAAAAAAAAAGTTCAAAGGGAAAAATCCGCCGAGAATCGAACTCTTGATCTCTGAGTTCCAAGTCGTACTCGGCGTTAACCTTTAGTAACTAACCCACTGTGCTTCTGCCTTTCACGCGTAAAATACCACTTATATAAAAGGTGTTCGGTTATGATCGTAATTTTATTTTTATGTTCGCATTTTTTACGAAATTAAACATTAATAACTAAATTCATACAAATTTTCGTGATTTCAACCTTTAAGCCTTATCATGGGTGGCGCGGGAGCGCCACGAGGCGATTTAGCCCCGTGGCGCCGCGCCAGCCATAATTAGAGAGCTCATCTTCTTCTTCTTCTTCTTCTTATTATTATTATTATTCCAACGCTCAATTCTTAAAATCGATATTCCTCCTTCGTTACTGATTGATCAAAAATAAACATGGGCTCATTGGAAAGAAGAAAGAATTACGCAACTTTCTTAGGAGCCAATTTTTCATTTAGGTCCTTGTTATCGATTTATTGATCAAAATAATAAATTGAAAAAATAGACAAATAAAAACTCCCAACTGCACAATAACAGCCTTTTGGCAACAATAAGGATTGTACAGAGCAGACAACGAACAGCCCCTCATAGAAACCGCACAAAAAAAGCAGACGGGTTTTAATTGATGGCAGAAACCGAACCAGTTCCCAGCGTCATCTGCTTCAACCGTGCGAAAAACGGCGAAAACAACAGAGTACTTTTTTTAATTCTTACATTACTGATGACAAAATTAAATTAAAGTTTTATTAAAAAAATAATAATGTGTCAATGGCGCGGGAGCGCCACACGCCGGTTTAATCCCACAGCACCCACAGCACCCCAGCACACTATAATTTTCAGTAATTTATGTTCATCTTCTTCTATTTATTATTATAATTCTAACACTCATTACACACTCACACACACACACACACATATCTATATATATATATATATATATATATATATATATATATATTTATATATTGATTATATATATATATATTTATATATATATATATATATATATATATATATATATATATATATATATATATATATATATATATATATATATATATAGATGTTATTCATAACCAAACCATGGTTTAAGATAAAACTGCGAATTCACTTATTTCCGAAAAACCACAATTTGCTGATTGAAACAACTATCACTCGAAAAAAGTACAGCTAAAAAAGCTGAAAATCTTCAGTTTATTTGATTTCAACAACGCATTTGCAAACAAAAAATTTTCAAAGGGAAAAATTTTCACACAACCTGGATTAATTTACAGTTTGTTGAATAATATACATTAAAGTTTTTCCACAAATACCCTTGAGTGTTTTAACGTGTGTATTATTCCACTATTATGTTGAAAAACTTTCAGGTAGATTAATCCATTTGACGTGGAAAATATTTTTCCGTTTTTTGTTTTTTGTTTACAAATGCTTTGTTAATATGTGGAATAATCAACACGTTAAAATTCAACAAAAACCATGGACAGTGTTATGTAGAAAACCTCTCATGTAGATTATATAACAAACTTTAGATTATTTCACAGTTCGTTGTAATTATTCCTACCTAATAAAAAATCAAGACTGGACTTTTTGGAGTATACTTAGAATATCTATTAGGACACAATCGGACATTCTTTATTTTTATGTATTTTTGACATCATAAAAGTGTGACCACCCAAAGTAGAAGCGAAAAAACCAGGCGCTGAAAAATTTAGACAGCCAAATTTATTGAAAAACTTGTCCGATACAGGAATTGAACCTGTACAGGACTTTGTCCAAAGGACAAATCCAAAGGACAAAATCCAAAGGACAACGTATTCATACTTTTTGTCCTTTGGATTTTTCCCTTTGGATTTTGTCCTTTGGGCTTTGTCCAAAGGACAAATTCTAAGTAGCGTTCATACTTGGTTCAAAGGAAAAAGTCCAAAGGACGTTTTGGCTTGTCCAAAGGACTTTTTGGCTTTTATAAAATTGTCTTTTGGACTTTGTCCAAAGGACGTTTTGTCATAAGTATGAACCAGCTCTTACTTTACTTAAATTAAATTTTTTTAAAATTACTTTTACTTTTTCTGAAAATAATCAAAAGTCATTATTTTTTACAACAGTAGTGTATACTAAATAAAATAAAAATTTAAGGTTTAAAAAAAAATCGAAATATTAAAATTTTTTTAGTTCTGCTTAAAAAAAACTTTAAAGTACACAAGTGCTTAAATTCTAAAATGTGACTTAATTACCTAAAACAAATAATTTACAGTAAAAAATTAGAATTTTCGAAAAAAATGACCAAATTTAAAAATTCTGCTAAATTTTTAGCTTGCACCGGCCCCGGGGCAAAATTTTCTACCCCGGCCCCGGCCCCGGTCCCGGCAAATTAAAATTTCGCTACCCCGGCCTCGGCCCCGGCATTAGCAATAATTGTGCCCCGGTTAATCTCTACACATATCCCGTATAATTTGTTCTTCATTTTTTGATTTCTCATTCTTCTTTTCTTTATTAATTAATTTTCATGTATTCTTGGTGTCGCTATATTGTAAAATAAAAAAGCAATTAAATCGGGAATTTTGTGACTGGTTGGGTCATTGATAAATCGGCTAATAAAAATTTTGCCTTTCACTGTTTGTCTCTTATTAAATGGATTTGGTCGGTGTCAAGGTTTTATATAATTATTTTTATGGGAATATTAAAAAATATCCACTCCAACACGTTAACGGTTTTTTCATTGAGTCATTGTACAAAAATCAATAAGTTTATAGAATTATAAAATTTAAAGAAACGTTGCTTTTCGGTTTAGGCATTATATTTACTGCGATAATAAATTAAAATATTATAAAAACAAAGAAAATTAATGAGTTTGCCTGTAATATTAAATTAAAATCTATTTTGTGATTTTGAAGAATTAAAAGCTTTGAATTGATTAAATTCTATTAAAACCATTTAAATTATAATAGGGCAATTCACTACCTAAAACTTAAACATCAAATGTTTTTTATTTTCAAAATTAGTATGTCAGCAAAACATTATTATGAAAAAATATCAAACATTGACAGTTAAGTTAACACTGCTTCAATATTTTCCGTGAACAAGTTTTTAATAATGCTCTAAAAAAAATAAAAAAAATACAAGTAAACAAAAAAAGCTACAGCAATTTTTGAACGGCTCAACTTAATGGTGTTTTTGTCAATTGATTTTCTATATTGTTATGCAAATGTTTATCCAAATCTGGAAATGGGGCGTCCACGCTTTCCGAATTCGAACCAAAGGCCGTTTTCTCTTTCGTTTTCGAATTCCTCGCGGAAGCCCAAATCCAGTCGGTATAAAGCATCTTTAAGCTCTTCGACCTTTAAAGCCACGTTATTAACCCATTGCTTTACCTAAAAGTTATCAGTTAGAACCTTTGTTCTTTTGAATGACACCGAAAGTTCTTTTGCAAGATGCGCTGTCAAAGAAGTTTTTTGGTTCACGAACTTCACCGAACATAATCAATCTTTTGATTTTAGATACTATATGACGATTTAAAACAAAAGTAAATAATGCTAAAAATTGCCCTAAGTTGTGTCACTCACCCTTGATAGTTAGAAAAGTTTGTCGGCTTTTGTCATAAACTGAGATAATTTAACCGTTTCTGATTTTTAGCGCGGCTTAAATCAAAATGTATTGCGTCTCGTGTTTCACTGTATAAACGCCGCCACCGAAAACGAAAGTTCAGCCGGAGTTTAACATCTAGTTGCCTCACCTTAATATGGCTCACCGATTAGCGTTTAACACACGTTTTTTGGATCGAAAAATCGGAAAAGATCGACAGCTACGATCGGAGGAATCGAAAACATCGGGTACACTTTTAATATGTACGAGCGTTATGTAAAAAAAAATTATTTAATTTTCGTCATTATCTGTAATCTTTTTTGCAAAATTTATATTTTTACTGACATGAATAACATTCGTTAACACCCGATTTTTTTTTAGCAAATATTGGCCAGATAAGGAATACCTATGCATTGATTGCTAAATAAAAATATACGTATAGTATTGAAATTAACGTATAAAATTAAAAAAAAAAGTTTTAAATAAAAGACAAATGAATAATATGTAATCATGGGTGGTGCAGGATAATTTAGCCGTCTCCCCGACAGTGATTAAATTTTAAAATTTAGAAGCTTCTACGATTAATATTTTTATTCTAACGCTCATATCACAGTTTTATTTCCACACAGACACAACTACTACTCTTAGAGAATCAAACTTGGATTTATGTACAAAGACTTAAAGGCCAAAGGCTCCTTATGAGCCAGTTTTTTCTATTATGTTTTCAGTATCGATTTATTGATCAAAATAATAAATTTTAAAAAATAGACAAAAAATCATCTCTCCGAACAATAAAAGCCGTCGGCGACAACAAAAGAGTGTCTGTCAATTGTTATAAAACAGCAAACAGCTCGACAATGGTTGTTCTCTTTGTTTGCTGTTGGTTTGTTTTGTTACACGATACTCCAGTACCATCCAGCGTCAAGAATGAAAAACAACGAATTTTTTGTATTTTTAAGAATTGCTTAAAAACACTAATGGTAGTGTGAGAACCTCACAAGTCGAAAAGCTCTGCGGCGACGTTTTAATTATAATCAGAGAAAAAATTGGCAAATCATTCACACCATTAATCCTTCTTCTCATTTTTTCTATTTATTAATATAGTTCCTATACACAATTTACGCGTCGACGAATTCGCAGAAATAACCCGGTTGACGGTTAACTAATTCACTCAGCTTAATAAAAATGACCAAAGTCACATAAAAAATAATTTGCAGAAGCTTGATTGGCACACAGCTGATTGGTCGTTCCGTATGACGATTATTTTAGCAATAGTACGTTCAGCAGTTTTGCGCAATTTCCCAACAAAAAAGGTTTAGATGCTTTGACATTTGCACACTTTTTAACAAACCGCATTCAAATTATTCCTTATGTAACTTTGGTCAAATATGACTTGAAAATTTAAATTAATATTTAAATTCTTATTTAAAGGATAATTATGAAAAAATAATAAAATCATGTTTTTTTGATTTTCTGTGTGTTTTGTGTATAAATATATCTATATATTTTTTCTAAATTGGCGTAAGTTTTAACCTAAATATTTATATTATTCCAATTGGTGTTTCTATTAACTTTTTTCCGAAACCATTTTTAAAAAATATTGTTTTTGTTTTGGTCGTTAATTGAAAAATATTCAAAATTTCAACCGTTTAAGTCCAAGAATCAGATGTATTAATTTTTATATTACTTTTGCAGCTTATATATATTAGCCGTTTTTTAAAGTATTAAGCTTGGTGTAAATTAAAGTCTACTTTGTGTAACAGTTGTAATGATTTAATCTGTGTATTCTTTATTTAAATATTATGTTATCATAATTTTATTTTCATGGATAAAAATATTAATATTTAATTAAGATAATATTTAAAAAAACATCACAAATAAAAATAAAAATAACACCATATATTTTCACCTGACTCTATTTTTGCTTTTGGAAAAAATGGTTTTATTCCTTTATTATAAACAAAATTCTCTGATTGAACTATATAAAATTAAACTAAAATTTAAACTTAAGTTTTTGGCTACCTTAGCCATCTTTCTACAAATTTGCGTCCAATTATTAAATAATTTATTTTATTTAGAATACCCGTAGTTTAAAGCCTTTTCTTTTATGCCACCATTTGTATTTAACAAACTTACTGCTTTTTCGTCATCTGAGACAGGAGCACTAATAGCGTAAGAAAACATTAATGATAAAATAACTACAGAAACTACAGCATTCATAGTTGCTTTTATATTCTTGGTGCCTGAAAACAGATAAAATATAGTGATATTATTAAATAAAATTTTAGAACTATTTGTGCCAAAACTCGAAATTCCGCAATTTTTCACTAAGTAAATTTTGCCTGTGTAAATCATAGTTTCATAGTTACAAACGAGGAACACAATAATAGGTAACTGTCACTAATCAAATTTCAATAGTGCATGCATGAACGGTAAATGTTTTTAATACAAAACCTTTATTTTGAATGTGATATTAAGGCTTTTGAGGACCAAGACTAAAATATAATCTATATTGGTCGATTGTCCAGTATAAAAACAAGCATTTGTTTTTAGCTATATAGGAAGTCAAATTGTCAAAGGGCTCTTCTATAATAATAATAATAATAATAATGAAATAATAAAAACTTTTAACAAATAAAATTGCTTTTTAAGATGTCTATGCCTAAAAATCCTAAATCTGAATTTTAGTAGATAATTTTTTTACTTTTTTATGTTAAACGGCAAAAAATGACTTATAACTTTATAACAAATCTATTATATTTTTGTTATTCCGATATCGTCATATCCAAATGTCATTTGAAGAAAAATTATATGATCTTATATTGCTCAGATCAGACCCATTAACTGCCGTAATTAATGTACGCTCTAAGACACGCTACAGTGTGATAATATTAATTATTTGTTAGTATTGTTATATGTAGTATTTACTAGCGTAGTTAGCGCTGAGCAACATCGGCCTTGCGCATCCTGCTTTATACAAAATAAAAAAAAAACTTTTTAAAAACTTTTAATTATAGGCAAATAAAATCTAGCTGATCTCGATAATTTCTGTATTGAATCGACTATTTAACAACAAACCGTCCTAAATTTTTAACCAAAGTGGTTTTAATAATAAAGATCAAAATCTCTATTTTAATATTAATTTATTAAATTACTCAATTTCAAACCCAAATGCAAATTTTTAAAGGTCTAAAGTTGGTTAATTTTTGTATATTTTGAAAAAGGTGGAATGAAAAAAATTCTACGTTTTTATCTGCTTTTTAAATAAAAACGTTATAACCGCACAATTTTAATTGGTCCCCTCAAGTCTGCATACTAATTTTCAGCGTCAGCCAGATATAATTTAATCATAGGGTACTAAATGGTCCTAAATTACGGCTTGTAATGGATCTATCGTGCTACAAAGGTGCGTGCGCCAAAGCGGACTGGGTCCGCTTTTTACGCAGACCGTTCTGCGTAAAAAGCGGTCCCAGTCCGTTTTGGACGTATGTATTGCAATTGCAATTGCACGTCCAAATCAGCTGTTTCGTTTGTAAGAGAATTGTTCACATGATTTGCAAATTTTATGAATAAAAACTTAAAATCTTGCAACTGATATTAAAATTTCAACGTAGAAGTGTAATAAAAAGAAATTATTCAGTTTTTTAATAGTTTTACGCAAATTAGATTAAATATGCATAGTAGAAAAGTGGTGTACTTGCCATTGAATAGCACTATAATCAAAACGTACTGGGAACGTTTTTTACGCAGACCGTTCTGCGTAAAAAACGGACCCAATCCGCTTTGGACCGAGTTCAAAAATTTTATGAATAGCATGGCTAATAAGAAGTCTCAGATAACAAGTCACCTTATAAATCATTTCACTTAAAAGTACTTCATAAATTATTAGTTTTTATTAAATCAATAAATTAACGTTTCTTATTATATTTACAAAATTCACAATTTTTTATATTAAAATTCAAATAGTCATGATTTTTGTAAAAAATAGAGCGAAACAGTTTCTTTTTTTTGAAAATAGATTTTTTTCGAAGGTCCCTATAAGGGTCATTCAAAGCCCCAATTAGGGCACGCCTTAATTAGGGCCATATAGCCCGAATCAGGACCTTGAAAACCCTACTTTAGGTGCGCTCTAGTTAAGGCAGTAAATGTGTTTAATCAATATATAAAGTCACATATTTTTCCTATATTTTTATTTTATATATTTTTGGCCATAATACATTATAATACATAAGTCACACTTCAAAAAGTGAATTATTTATTACAAAACCGTTCATGACATACTTTGTTTGGTTTGAAATCAAATAACCACGCCTGACTTAATTTATAAATCAAGGTGTAGCTGTTTATATATACCTTTTTTGGTTTTCTAGGGTTGCAAAGTTAGAACTATATCACTTGTTTTTTCTGAATGTTCTTTGTGCCACTAAGTGTGCATGCAGAAAGGGATAGAATGATTTTGTATGATTTTTTTACGTTTTATTTTGCTAAAAAGGAAAACTAAACAGAGTATTCTAAAATCTTAATTTTCAATAATAACCCCATAATAAAAACAATTTATAACAGTTTATACAACAATACAAATATAAGAACAAAAATTATAATACATTAATAATTGTTTTATAATATTATAAAATAATATAAACTGCACGGCAGCGTTAAAAAAGTGAATTGATTTATAAGAATATAGTTTTAGTATCGAATATTAAATTATGTTTATTTTTGCAGTGTTTATAGCTATTATATATCATAAATTAAAAAAATAATACAAAGGACATAATCATCTTTCAAATTGTTTTTATTAATTAATATAAAAATTGAATGATTGATTGGCCAGATTTTATAAATCACCACTAATAAATAATAACATATAAAAGGTTTGGCAGTAGCTTAACTGCAAAAAAAGCCCTATCGCTAAACATTTTTTACATAATACAAATGTCGTTTTAAATTTTAAGAAAATAACATAAAATTAAAACATATATTTAATGGAAGTGATCGTCACAATTAAAAATCAAAATAATGATAAAATACATTTAAACATTTTTTAATAGACTTAAAAGGTTAACTGTAGGACTCGTTAGCATATTGATTCGTTATTTTAATTAAATAAATCCGGCCTTAATCGTTTCGATTAAGTTGAGTTGGTGCTTAAAAAACTTTTCATTAAAATAAAATTTAAAACTATTACTTGATTTCACAATATTTTGCTCTAAAATCAAATTTCCGTGCTCTAAATTGTTTCTTTGCAAAGCACGAAAATTTTTTACTGACTTTACAATTCTCAAATTTTAAGTTAAAGCCAAATCCATTTTATAATGAACCACTTCAGTTAAAAACAAAAAAAAAAGAAATTATAATTTTTATTTTCTTATATAAAATATTCGAAATATTATTTTTATTGGTTTTAATTGAAAAAAAAATTCAGTTCCTAATGCAAGAAATTATATAAAACCTACGGTCACCGAAAACACCCCAAAACCTGAAAATTTTCTTCACAAATAATATATTATCTGCATTAAAAAAAATAACATTTAGTTTTTTAAATAACGCAAAACACAGTCATTTTTTAATTTGAGATTAATAAAAATCTGACGTTGTAAAAGCTGTAGTTTTTTTAAAAAAATTTTGTTAAAACTATGTTTAATATTAGATCGCTTTTTTTAATCTTTGAATTTGACATAGAGTATGTTGGAACATTTGCACTTACTCTTTGTTTCACATTATTCGCTGTTTTTAGGTGACTGATGGTTCATACAAATTTCCATATTGAAATAAATTTTTCAATTTTCAAACCAATGGAATAAATAAATTTTAGCCCCATTCAAGTTAAAAAACAATTTAAAACTTAATTAATTTTCCGAAATTACTGGCTTAAAAAATTCACTTGCATACACAAAAATATAATCCATTTTTGCCTTCGGAGTGTTAGTGAAATGGTCCTAAACATTATTCAGAAATAAACTAGTTTTAAAATTTTAGTTTTTTTACAATTTTTGCAAAAATGTTTATATTATTTTGTTTGATGACATAAGCCCACGTTGCCTTTGTCAAAACATTTTCCACACATACCAATGAAAAATATATTTTGGGCTCAGATTCATGATGCTAAAATGCATTAAGCACTGAAACAATATTTATGCAGTAAATGACAAGAATAAACAAAGCTTAAGAAATTTAAATCCAGACTCAAATATCATAAAGGTATAGAATTGCAGAATTTTCATTGACAAATAATATATTATTTACATTAACAAAGTACTATTTGGTTTTTAAATAAAAACGCAAATGCAACCAATTTTTCGATTAGAGATTAAATAGAATGATTGAGAAAAAAAAATTAACAGCAAGTTAGGTGCATTTAGTTTTTTTTGCCTCTAAAACAGTTTATCCTCAGAAAAAAAATCAATAATGAAAACTAATAATTCATGTATACCCAGCGCAAGCTATTTATTTTGAAAAAGCGACCAACTCACAATTGCATTATATATTTGGGATTTTTTTAAGGATTTTACTTTTTTTTACAAAAACCGAACATGCTGAAATCGAGTGAATTGACTGTGTACAAATAAAAAAAACTGGCCAATTTAGGCCAAATTGCAAATTGTTTTTAATGCGAAAAACAATTGATAAGTCTTGTCATACAATTAGGTGTCTTGAAGTGTAAACTGATAGCCTATATATCTATGTCTTACGCCATACGTCGAAATATACATCATAAGTTCTACGCCATACGTCTAAAGTGATGTAGTGTGAACCAGACTTAATTTTTTAAAACAAGTTTTAATAATACTAACTTCAAAGTACCTTATAGTTTGAAATAATAAAAAAATGATCATCAACTAGGTTTTTTTAAATTTTAAGTTTGAAAAAGGTTGCAAAAATACAGTTTATATTGTGCGGTTTTCTTATAATAACAAATATATAAATAAAGAAGAAAAATCAAAACACTGAGAACAATTCACCTATAACATACATATCATTTTTAAGTGGGTTCAAGAATGGCGAAATTGCCAATACAGGGCTAGGAAATCCAATTTTGTTCCTTTTTCTAAAGCTTATAGATTTGCTACCACAAAAAACCTGCGCTTGTTTTAAATTGAGTTTCTTAGTTTTTAAACGAACTACGATCCTTGGTAATTAAAAATTGAAAATTAATTTTTACGTCAATAACATAACATTGCCGAATTATGGCGTTTGCCTAATATATCACCTTTGTCGTACGAAAGTTTCACGGTTCTAACGGGGGAAAAGACCATCATGGGAACGGGTTAAGGGTGGTACGGTAAACTTTGAAAAGTTTGAAACTATTCCAAGCTAGTCGCGAAGTCGTTAATTTTTGTAATTAATTATTTATTAAACTTTAAATATTTTTTTATTTTTTAATCAATTTTTAAATAATGTATCTCAAAATACATTGCCTTTTTTTGGAGATAATGTACCTATTTATGTCAAACCAATTCGTGGGTGGACGTATGGCTGCAATTCGTTTTTCAAAAAAGAAAAGCTTGTGTACTTTAAATTCTGTTAATTTCTATATTGGAAAATCAATTGCATGTGTGCCCTCAAACGACCGGCTTTTTGTATGATGTTTTGCTGACGCGGAAAAATTAATGTCAATTTCACATTTACTGGCATCAACCAATTTATTACAGTTAATTAAACTACAAAAAAAGTATTTTCAAAATCTGGTGCCTCAAGTTTTTGCTAGTACGTAACTAAACGAAGATGTTAAAAAAAAAAAAAAAAAAAAAAACCGAATTGAGCAGAAACTTGAGGCACCAATTTGAAGAGTATTTTTCTTTGTAGTTTAATTAACTGTACAAATTGGTTGACGCCAGTAAATGTGAAATTGACATTAATTTTTCCGCGTCAGCGAAACATAAAAAGCCGGTCGTTTGAGGGCACACATGCAAATTAATTTTTCCAATATAGAAATTAACAGAATTTAAAGTACACAAGCTTTTCTTTTGAAAAACGAATTGCAGCCATACGTCCACCCACAATTGGTTTGACGTCAATCGGTAAGGTATTCGGAAAAAGCAATGTTTCAATTACATTTATTTTAAAAATTGATTAAAAAATAAAAAATATTTAAAGTTTAATAAATAATTAATTTACAAAAATTAACGACTTTGCTAACTAGCTTGGTATAGTTTCAAACTTTTCAAAGTTTGCGAGTACCACCCTTAACCCGTTCCCATGATGGTCTTTTCCCCCGCTACAACCGTGAAACTTTCTACGCAATACAAAGGTGATATATATTAGGCAAACGCCATAATTCGGCAATGTTATGTTATTGACGTAAAAATTAATTTTCAATTTTTAATTACCAAGGATCGTAGTTCGTTTAAAACTAAAGCTCAATTTAAAACAAGCGCAGGTTTTCTGGTCACAAATCTATAAGCTTTCAAGAAGGAACAAATTGTGGATTTCCTAGCTGTATTAAAATTTGCCTATTTATTTTGAACCCACTTAAAAAATGATATGTATGTTATAGGTGAATTGTACTTAAGTGTTTGATTTTCTTTATTTTATATATTTGTTATTATAAGAAAACCGCACAATATAAACTGTATTTTTGGTAACCTTTTTTAAACTGTAAATTTAAAAAAAACCTCATTCTCTAAATAATCATTTTTTATTATTTCAAAATGTATAAGGTACTTTAAAAGTAAGTATTATTAAACTCGTTTTAAAAAGTTAAGTCTGGTTCACACTACATCACTTAAGACGTATGGCGTAAAAACTATGACGCACATTTTTACGTATGGCGTAATACATAAGATATATAGGCTATCAGTTTACACTAGTACATCAATTGTATCACAATACTTATCAATTGTTTTTCGCATTAAAACAATTTAATTTGGCCTAAAATGGCCAAGTTTCTATTTGTACACAGTCAATGCACTCAATTTCAGCATGTTTGGTTTTTTTGCGGAAAAGTAAAATCCTTAAAAAAATCCCAAATATATAATGCAATAATTGGTCGCTTTTTCAAAATAAATAAATTCTGCGCTGGGTATACATGAATTATTAGTTTTCATTATTTGATTTTTTTTCTGAGGATAAACTGTTTTAGAGGCAAAAAAAACTAAATGCACCTAACTTTGTGTTAATTTTTTTTAATTCATTCTATTAATCTTGAATCGAAAAATTGGTTGCATTTGCGTTTTTATTTAAAAACCAAATAGTACTTTGTTAATGTAAATAATATATTATTTGTCAATGAAAATTCTGCCAATTTCTATACCTTTATGATATTTGAGTTGAAATTTAAATTTCTTAAGCTTCGTTTATTCTTGTCATTTACTGCATAAATATTGTTTCAGTGCTTAATGCATTTTAGCATCATAGATATGAGCCCAAAATATATTTTTCATACAGTATGTGTTGATAAATGTTTGGAAAAGGCAACGTGGGCTTATAGAGTATCAAGCAAAATAATATAAACATTTTGCAAAAATTGTAGAAAAACTAAAATTTTAAAACTAGTTTATTTCTGAATAATGTCTAGGACCATTTCACTAACACTAAGGAAGGCAAAAATGGGATTATATTTTTGTGTATGCAAGTGAAATTTTTTAAGCCAGTAATTCTGGAAAATAATTAGTTTTAAATTGTTTTTTAACTTAATGGGCTGAAAAGTATTTATTTTATTGGGTTTGAAAATTGAAAAATTCATTTTAAATATGGAAATTTGTATAAAACCCATGGTCACCTAAAAAAGCGAATAAGTGAAAAAAAGAGTGAGTGAAATGTTCCAACATACTCTATGTCAAATTCAAAGTATTAAAAACGATGTAATATTAAACATAGTTTTACAAAATTTTTTTAAAAAAACTACAGCTTTTAATAATGTCAGATTTTTATTAATCTCAAATTAAAAAATGACTGTGTTTGCGTTATTTTAAAAAACTAAATGTTATTTTTTTTAATGCAAATAATATATTATTTGTCAAGAAAATTTTGCCAGGTTTTCAGGTGTTTTCAGGTGACCGTAGGTTTTATATAATTTCTTGCATTAGGAACTGATTTTTTTTTTCAATTAAAACCAATAAAAAATATATTTTGAATATTTTATATAAGAAATAAAAATTATAATTTCTTTTTTTTTTGTTTTTAACTGAAGTCGTTCATTATAAAATGGATTTGGCTTTAACTTAAAATTTGAGATTGTAAAGTCAGAAAAGATTAGTGCTTTGCAAAGAAACAATTTAGAGCACGGAAATTTGATTTTAGAGCAAAATATTGTGAAATCAAGTAATAATTTTTAATTTTATTTTAATGAAAAGTTTTTATTCACTAAGCACCAATTCTAATCTTAATTGAAACGATTAAAGTTAGATTCTATTTAATTAAAGAAATGAATGTTATTCTAACGAATCTTAAACAGTTAACCTTTTAAGTCTATTAAAAAATGTTTAAATGTATTTTATCATTATTTTGATTTTTAATTGTGACTATCACTTCCATTAAATATATGTTTTAATTTTAATGTTATTCTAAATTTAAAACGACATTTGTATGTAAAAAATGTTTAGCGATAGGGCTTTTTTTGCAGTTAAGCTACTGCCAAACCTTTTATATGTTATTATTTATTAGTGGTGATTTATAAAATCTGGCCATAGCATTCAATTTTTATATTAATAAATAAAAACAATTTGAAAGATGATTATGTCCTTTGTATTATTTTTTTAATTTATGATATATAATAGCTATAAACACTGCAAAAATAAACATAATTTAATATTCGATACTAAAACTATATTCTTATAACTCAATTCACTTTTTTAAAGCTGCCGTCCAGTATATATTATTTTATAATATTATAAAACAATTTTTAATGTATTATAATTTTTGTACTTATATTTGTATTGTTGTATAAACTGTTATAAATTGTTCTATTATGGGGTTATTATTGGAATTTAAGATTTAGAATACTCTGTTTAGTTTTCCTTTTGCAGCAAAATAAAACGTAAAAAAATCATAAAAAATCATTCTATCCCTTTCTGCATGCACACTTAGTCGCACAAAAAACATTCAGAAAAAACAAGTGAGATATAGTTCTAACTTTGCAACCCTAGAAAACCAAAAAAGGTATATATAAACAGCTACACCTTGATTTATAAATTAAGTCAGGCGTGGTTATTTGATTTCAAACCAGACAAAGTAGGTGATGAACAGTTTTTCAAATAAATAATTCACTTTTTGAAGTGTGACTTATGTATTATAATGTATTATGGCCAAAAATATATAAAATAAAAATATAGGAAAAATATGTGACTTTATATATTGATTAAACACATTTACTGCCTTAACTAGAGCGCACCTAAAGTAGGGTTTTCAAGGTCCTGATTCGGGCTATATGGCCCTAATTAAGGCGTGCCCTAATTGGGGCTTTGAATGACCCTTATAGGGACCTTCGAAAAAAATCTATTTTCAAAAAAAAGAAACTGTTTCGCTCTATTTTTTACAAAAATCATGACTATTTGAATTTTAATATAAAAAATTGTGAATTTCGTAAATATAATAAGAAACGTTAATTTATTCATTTAATAAAAACTAATAATTTATGAAGTACATTTAGGTGAAATGATTTATAAGGTGACTTGTTATCTGAGACTTCTTATTAGCCATGCTATTCATAAAATTTTTGAACTCGGTCCAAAGTCGACTGGGTCCGTTTTTTACGCAGACCGGTCTGCGTAAAAAACGTTCCCAGTCCGTTTTGATTATCGTGCTATTCGTGGCAAGTACACCACTTTTCTACTATGCATATTTAATCTAATTTGCGTAAAACTATTAAAAAACTGAATAATTTCTTTTTATTACACTTCTACGTTGAAATTTTAATATCAGTTGCAAGATTTTAAGTTTTTATTTATAAAATTTGCAAATAATGTGAACAATTCTCTTACAAACGAAACAGCTAATTTGGACGTGCAATTGCAATTGCAATACATACGTCCAAAACTGACTGGGACCGCTTTTTACGCAGAACGGTCTGCGTAAAAAGCGGACCCAGTCCGCTTTGGCGCACGCACCTTTGTAGCACGGTAGATCCATTACAAGCCGTAATTAGGACCATTTAGTACCCTATGATTAAGTTATATCTGGCTGACGCTGAAAATTAGTTTGGAGACATGAAGGGACCAATTAAAATTGTGCGGTTATGACGTTTTTGTTTTAAAACAAGTAAGAACGCAGAATTTTTTTAATTCCACTTTTTTACAAAATATACAAAAATTAACCAATTTTAGCTCTTTAAAATTTCCATTTGGGTTTGAAATTGAGTAATTTAATAAATAATTATTAAAATAGGAGTTTTGATCTTTATTATTAAACCGCTTTCGTTAATAATTTTGAACGGTTTTATTGTTAAATAGTTGATTCAATACAGCAATTTTCGAGGTCAGCTAGATTTTATTTGCCTATAATTAAAAGTTTTTAAAAAGTTTTTTTTTTATTTTGTATAAAGCAGGATGCGCAAGGCCGATGTTGCTCAGCGCTAACTACGCTAGTAAATACTACATATAACAATACTAACAAATAATTAATATTATCACACTGTAGCGTGTCTTAGAGCGTACATTAATTACGGCAGTTAATGGGTCTGATCTGAGCAATATAAGATCATATAATTTTTCTTCAAATGACATTTGGATATGACGATATCGGAATAACAAAAATATAATAGATTTGTTATAAAGTTATGAATCATTTTTTGCCGTTTAACATAAAAAAGTAAAAAAAATTATCTGCTAAAATTCAGATTTAGGATTTTTAGGCATAGACATCTTAAAAAGCAATTTTATTTGTTAAAAGTTTTTATTATTTCATTATTATTATTATTAATATAGAAGAGCCCTTTGACAATTTGACTTCCTATATAGCTAAAAACAAATGCTTGTTTTTATACTGGACAATCGACCAATATAGATTATATTTTAGTCTTGGTCCTCAAAAGCCTTAATATCACATTCAAAATAAAGGTTTTGTATTAAAAACATTTACCGTTCATGCATGCACTATTGAAATTTGATTAGTGACAGTTACCTATTATTGTGTTCCTCGTTTGTAACTATGAAACTATGATTTACACAGGCTACTACTTAGTGAAAAATTGCGGAATTTCGAGTTTTGGCACAAATAGTTCTAAAATTTTATTTAATAATATCACTATATTTTATCTGTTTTCAGGCACCAAGAATATAAAAGCAACTATGAATGCTGTAGTTTCTGTAGTTATTTTATCATTAATGTTTTCTTACGCTATTAGTGCTCCTGTCTCAGATGACGAAAAAGCAGTAAGTTTGTTAAATACAAATGGTGGCATAAAAGAAAAGGCTTAAACGACGGGTACTCTAAATAAAGTAAATTATTTAATAATTGGACGCAAATTTGTAGAAAGATGGCTAAGGTAGCCAAAAACTTAAGTTTAAATTTTAGTTTAATTTTATATAGTTCAATCAGAGAATTTTGTTTATAATAAAGGAATAAAACCATTTTTTTCAAAAGCAAAAATAGAGTCGGTGAAAATATATGGTGTTATTTTTATTTTTATTTGTGATGTTTTTTTAAATATTATCTTAATTAAATATTAATATTTTTATCCATGAAAATAAAATTATGATAACATAATATTTAAATAAAGAATACACAGATTAAATCATTACAACTGTTACACAAAGTAGACTTTAATTTACACCAAGCTTAATACTTTAAAAAACGGCTAATATATATAAGCTGCAAAAGTAATATAAAAATTAATACATCTGATTCTTGGACTTAAACGGTTGAAATTTTGAATATTTTTCAATTAACGACCAAAACAAAAACAATATTTTTTAAAAATGGTTTCAGAAAAAAGTTAATAGAAACACCAATTGGAATAGCATAAATATTTAGGTTAAAACTTACGCCAATTTAGAAAAAATATATAATTATATTTATACACAAAACACACAGAAAATCAAAAAAACATGATTTTATTATTTTTTCATAATTATCCTTTAAATAAGAATTTAAATATTAATTTAAATTTTCAAGTCATATTTGACCAAAGTTACATAAGGAATAATTTGAATGCGGTTTGTTAAAAAGTGTGCAAATGTCAAAGCATCTAAACCTTTTTGTTGGGAAATTGCGCAAAACTGCTGAACGTACTATTGCTAAAATAATCGTCATACGGAACGACCAATCAGCTGTGTGCCAATCAAGCTTCTGCAAATTATTTTTTATGTGACTTTGGTCATTTTTATTAAGCTGAGTGAATTAGTTAACCGTCAACCGGGTTATTTCTGCGAATTTGTCGACGCGTAAATTGTGTATAGGAACTATATTAATAAATAGAAAAAATGAGAAGAAGGATTAATGGTGTGAATGATTTGCCAATTTTTTTCTCTGATTATAATTAAAACGTCACCGCAGGGCTTTTCGACTTGTGAGGTTCTCACACTACCATTAGTGTTTTTAAGCAATTCTTAAAAATACAAAAAATTCGTTGTTTTTCATTCTTGACGCTGGATGGTACTGGAGTATCGTGTAACAAAACAAACCAACAGCAAATAAAGAGAACAACCATTGTCGAGCTGTTTGCTGTTTTATAACAATTGACAGACACTCTTTTGTTGTCGCCGACAGCTTTTATTGTTCGGAGAGATGATTTTTTGTCTATTTGTTTAAAATTTATTATTTTGATCAATAAATCGATACTGAAAACATAATAGAAAAAACTGGCTCATAAGGAGCCTTTGGCCTTTAAGTCTTTGGGCATAAATCCAAGTTTGATTCTCTAAGAGTAGTAGTTGTGTCTGTGTGGAAATAAAACTGTGATATGAGCGTTAGAATAAAAATATTAATCGTAGAAGCTTCTAAATTTTAAAATTTAATCACTGCCGGGGAGACGGCTAACTTATCCTGCACCACCCATGATTACATATTATTCATTTGTCTTTTATTTAAAACTTTTTTCCCCCCCCGGGGGGGCGGGGCGGGCCGCCTCGTTGGGTTTTTTTTAATTTTATACGTTAATTTCAATACTATAAGTATATTTTTTATTTAGCAATTAATGCATAGGTATTTCTTATCTGGCCAATATTTGCTAAAAAAAAATCGGGTGTTAACGAATGTTATTCGTGTCAGTAAAAATATAAATTTTGCAAAAAAGATTACAGATAATGACTAAAATTAAATAATTTTTTTTTACATAACGCTCGTTTATATTAAAAGTGTACCCGATGTTTTCGATTCCTCCGATAGTAGCTGTCGATCTTTTCCGATTTTTCGATCCAAAAACGTGTGTTAAACGCTTATCGGTGAGCCATATTAAGGTGAGGCAACTAGATGTTAAACTCCGGCTGAACATTCGTTTTCGGTGGCGGCGTTTATACAATGAAACACGAGACGCAATACATTTTGCTTTAAGCCGCGATAAAAATCAGAAACGGTTAAATTATCTTAGTTTATGACAAAAGCCGACAACCTTTTCTAACTATCAAGGGTGAGTGACACAACTTAGGGCAATTTTTAGCATTATTTACTTTTGTTTTAAATCGTCATATAGTATCTAAAATCAAAAGATTGATTATGTTCGGTGAAGTTCGTGAACCAAAAAACTTTTTTCACAGCGCAACTTGCAAAATATTTTTGGTGTTATTAAAGAACAAAGGTTTTAACTGATAACTTTTAGGTAAAGCAATGGGTTAATAACGTGGCTTTAAAGGTCGAAGAGCTTAAAGATGCTTTATACCGACTGGATTCCGGGCTTCCTGAGGAATTCGAAAACGAAAAGAGAAGTCGGCCTTTGGTTCGATTCGGAAAGCGTGGACGCCCCATTTCCAGATTTGGATAAACATTTGCATAACAATATAGAAAATCAATTGACAAAAATATCATTAGTTTTAGCCGTTCAAACATTGCTGTAACTTTTTTCCGTTTACTTGTATTTTTTTTATTTTTTAGAGCATTATTTAAAAACTTGTTCACGGAAATATTGAAGCAGTGTTAACTTAACTGTCAATGTTTGATATTTTTTCATAATAATGTTTTGCTGACATACTAATTTTGAAAAATAAAAAACATTTGATGTTTAAGTTTTAGGTAGTGAATTGCCCTATTATAATTAAAATGCTTTTAATAGAATTTAATTAATTAAAATGCTTTTAATTTTTCAAAATTACAATAGATTTTAATTTAATATTACAGGCAAACTCATTAATTTTTTTTGTTTTTATAATATTTTAATTTATTATCGCAGTAAATATAATGCCTAAACCGAAAAGCAACGTTTCTTTAAATTTTATAATTCTATAAACTTATTGATTTTTGTACAATGACTAAAGAAAATGTTGGGTATATGTAATATTTTGTGATTTACTTTTTAACTATATTGGTTGCAAATAAAATAAACAAATTTGAAGAAATATTTATTTAATTAATTTTGGCTATTATGATTGAATTGTATCTGGCTGACTTCGTAAATTTGTATGGGGACACAAAAGGACTAATTATGGTTGAATTATATCTGGCTGATGGCGAAAATTCGAATGCTGACATGAGCGGAACTATTAAAAGTGTGCGGTTATGACGTTTTAAAAAAAACACAACAAATAAGAACGCATATTTTTTTTTAATTCCACCTTTTTACAAAATATACAAAAATTAACCAACTTTAGCCTTTAGAAAATTGCATTTGATTTTCAAATTAAGTAATTTGATAAATAATTTTTAAAATAGAGGTTTTTAACTTTGTCTTTAATTTAATCTTTATTTTTAACCGCTTTCGTTAAAATTTTTGAATTGTTTTATTGTTAAATAGCCGATTTAATACTGAAATTATCGAGGTCAGCTAGATTTTATTTGCCTATAGGCACCTTGCACTGGAACTCGGTTTATATATGAAGTATGCAATATACATAAGCGTCACCATAATTACCGTATCTCCTACTTATCTTTCGTAGTATGCAGATCAACCGATTGAAATTTCGCACGCTTTTGATCGGTTGATCTGCATACTACAGAAGATAAGTAGGAGATACGGTAATTATGGTGACGCTTATGTATATTGCATACATCATGTATAAACCGAGTTCCAGTGCAAGGTGCCTATAAAATTGTGCGATTATGACCTGTTTTTTTTACCCGTACCGGATTTAAACCCGCGTCTCCCGTCCTTAAATTATACACATTTTTTTCTCAGTCCGGCGGACTACCACTGCCTCATACGATATTTTTTATTTACATTTACAAGGTCCCTTTTAATCGAGTAGTTTTGAATCATGACTTTAAAAATAGACGTTTCACGTGATATCTTACCGCTCAAAAAGAAGCTGCTCTTAGGATTAGCTTCTCAAGCGTATATTAAGATTAAAACTCTCACCTTAGCAGTTAGCACTCCATAAGCATGTTTTATACAGAAGGCGCAATTTATAGGTCGTCAGACTCCTTTAAGGGGATCTAATAGAAACGTCTTCTCCTAACCATGGTGATGTGCAAACTTTACTACGGTTAACCCTACGTATCATCTAGGTCATACCTCGGGAATAAGTAATACTCTACGCGTAAACAAAATTTGCATCATTGCTCCCATACCAGTTTTAGGGTATCTGACTTAATTTTGGCCACCAATTTAGGGTGTTAAAAATTTGGCTTATTTTTAAAACAAAAAAGAACTAGCACAAAAGTAACTGGATTAATGTTGAATAAAGTGTTTTTGCAAACGCTTTTTTATTTTTGTTATTCTGCTTCTGCATTATCAACATTTTCATGAAACTGCTACTTTTTAGTCCCGCTTCGTTTGAGTCCCGGAAAAAAATCACCGCGAGCTTCGTTTCAGTCCCGCTTCGTTTTAGTCCCGCTTCGTTTTAGTCCCGCTTCGTTTTAGTCCCGCTTCGTTTGAGTCCCGCTTCGTTTTAGTCCTGGCGGAAAATACATTCATCAACTTGTATCATTTTCCTGCGTGCAGTCTTTTTGTGCAAAATATTTGCATAATTAATAAAAATCGATTTACTCGCCTAAAGTTTAGCTTTTGTTTTCTTAATCCCCAGAGGTTATTTATTACGTAAAACGTGTGTAATAAATAATTAGCGTATGTTTAAAAAGAAGGCTTTTGAATTTTGGCTTTTTCGTTCATTTCGATCATCGGTTGTTGTAAATAATACGAAAGAACACACTTTTATATACATAAATATATGTATGTGTTCCGAACCTCCAATAGTCCAATATTATGCTCTGGAGCTTCGGTCATTTAAGACGAAGATAACCGAAGCTCCCAACTCATAAAACGAGCGATTTAAAACTTATGTATATTAGCTTTATTTATGTTAAAAAACTATTCTGTTTCTTTGTTTTATGATCCATAAAAAACTTCGATTATGATGATGAAGAAGTTTCACTAAAAGGATCCTGACGATCGTCCAAGATTATGAAAACCGAACACACTGGGACTATTTAAGAAGCATTGCGCACAACTACAGATTTTAAAAGGAATTACAAATTTAACAAAAAACTTTTAAAAAAATAAAATTAAATTTATAAAATAAAATTATTGCAAGAGAATGGACATTTTATATACAAAAATTATGTAGTTAATACTAAATGAATTTTAATAAAACTTTGCAAAAAACCACCTTAGGTAGCGAAAACCTTATTTTTTAATTTTGTTTTGTTTTAAACAGTAATAAATTAATAGGACATTTCTTTTAAAAATTCGACTGCGGTGTAGTTTTTTATTTCGTCTGTGAATTGTTTTATAAGTAATCAAAGGTTTTGAATTATAAAAACCAATATTTTAAAATAAGTTAAATAAATATTTTAGTTTGTCTAAACTTATTTTTGGTTCAAACGGAAAACACAAGAATTGTGTTAAACAATGGGAGAGTATAATTTTTTAAATGTCTACAAAACTGTCTTTTTAGAGAGTGATTTTTATTTTGAAAGTCGTTTTTTTTTAGGAAGTGATTTTTTTCCAGAGAATGGTTTTTAAGTGTCCAGTGTAGCCGTTTTTTGGAAAAATATGCCTATTTGTTTATTACTGGTTGATTTTGAACAAAATTTTTAATTTAAGCTTTTGGTTTTGTCTTAGATTGACTAGAATACCTACATTTTAAAATTAATCAAAATGTTTAGTAATTCAGTAGTTCCATGACACACCTTAATTTAAAATCATGCGAAATTTTAAATGCATTATTTACCACCAAAACTAGAAATTTTAAGTGCACAAAAACTAGAAATTTCAAATTTTACCACAAATACAGAAAAGGTTAATTTTTAAGATTTCTTACAAACATTTAATTGTAAAGCAAAATTTTGGTTAAAACGTATACAAACAAATTAGTGACATAAAAGCAAATTAAATGAAAAAATTTTTATTAATGTTGTATATTATAGTTTCTGAATGTATTGTTTTCTTTTGTGTATTTGGATGCGATAATAATAAAAATGTTGCAGATATAAAATAAAGGAATTTCCTAATATTAATATAAAACTTTCCGAAAAGATAAAATATAAAAGTATTTCCGAATTTATTGTTTGGTTTTTAAAGGAGTAATACCAAAGGTAATACCACAAATCAAATTCCTGTAACGCCCGGATCATACAACTCTGTTACTGAACCGATATAATTAAAATTTATAAATGTTGTTGAATTGGTCTGGAGAAACCAAAATATTTAATTTGAAGTAGATTAAGATTAAAAGAGTAGTTTTGCTTTAAAAGAGTAGTTCATTCAGGGCATTATAGAAATTTGGTTTGCGACAGTCCTCATTTAATTAAAATAAACTAAACGGGCCAAAAAACTAAAAATATTTTTGACGTCTACATTAAGATTAAGGTTTTGTATTAAAAGAGTAGTCCATTCAGGGCGTTATAGAAATTTGATTTGTGACAGTGTTCCTTTAATTACAGTAAACTAAACGGGTTAAAAAACTAAAAATAGTTTAAATAAATAAAAAAAATCCTAAAATTTTTAAATCAATGCAAAATGAATCAAATAAGCATAGAAAATTGTAGTACAAAGGTCTTTGTATAAAACCAAATATTGCGGAAAAATGACTTGCGCGGATTTTTCGCCAAGACTGAAATGAATCTCGCAGCGTTTTTTTTCCGGGACTGAAACGAAGCAACGTAGCAGGAACTAGTTTATGAACGCATTTTCCGCCAGGACTAAAACGAAGCGGGACTCAAACGAAGCGGGACTAAAACGAAGCGGGACTAAAACGAAGCGGGACTAAAACGAAGCGGGACTAAAACGAAGCGGGACTGAAAGGAAGCTCGCAGTGATTTTTTTCCGGGACTAAAATGAAGCGGGACTAAAACGAAGCGGACCCCCATTTTCATACAAAAGTGAATTTTTTGTGATTTTATTAATTTTTGCTTTGTGTTTAAACTGCATCAAATTTAGAACAAAGCACAATATAACCTTAAAATATCTTCTATTTAAGGCTCAACGTTGTTAATTTTAATTTAATTTCGGCCACTATAAAAAAAACTTAAACCTCCATTGATCTTAAAATGTAACATAAATTTAAAAATTTTGCACTAGAATAACAAAAATAGCTATCGTTTGATTTTTAGACCAAATTTCGGATCAATTGGAAACACCAGAAAAACTTATCCAAAAAAATAAAAAAAGGTGGCTGAAATTAAGACAGTTACCTTAACTGTTTCAATTTTCTTGCTTTCTGAGCAGTGAAGAAGGAAATTGGTGGTTATAAAAAAATGAACAATAAAAAAAATACATTGCAGTTGTACCTCCCCGCTTCACGTGGAGGTACAAATGCAATGTATTTTTTATTTGTGCAATCGCATTTTCGCTCATAAGTTACAAACCCCTTGCAGTAGCGCATATAGTTTTAAATAACTTAGCCAATTATTTATATCTAATTAAGGCTGTCTTTTATAGAATTTTGGGATATGTACAAAATTTTAACATCATATTAATTTAAAGATCCTTACAAACAAACTGTTTAGGAATTAGGTTATAAAAGCAAAAGTAAAACTATGTTCATATTATTGGCTGGAGATTAAGTATTTTTAAACAGTTTTTAGTACATATTTAAAAAACTTTCGCCTTTGGTGGCTGGGGGACACCCCCAGACCCTCAGCCGACACTTCACGTCGGCTTGATGCTGTTATTACATTACTAACAAGTTAAATAGAAATTAGGTTATAAAAACGGAAGTAAAACTATGTTTATATGATTCCCTGGAGACGATTTTAAAGCAGTTTTTAATGCATATTTTAAAAAAGTTTCGCCTCCGGCGGCTGTGAAGTCACCCCCATCACCCGGCCTGCGTCGCTGAGTCACCTCCATGCTTCGCGTCGGAATTGCGCCTTTACGCTTGGCAGTGCGGCGCTTTGCGCCGCAACACCCTCTGGGACGTTTGTGGACCGCCCCACTCCTCACTTCTCAGCATAATCCTATATATAGGCACCTTGCACTGGAACTCGGTTTATACATAAAGTATGCAATATACATAAGCGTTACCATAATGGATAATTACCGTATCTCCTACTTATCTTTCGTAGTATGCAGATCAACCGATCAAAATTTCGCGCGCTTTTGATCGGTTGATCTGCATACTACGAAAAATAAGTAGGAGATACGGTAATTATCCATTATGGTGACGCTTATGTATATTGCATACTTTATGTATAAACCGAGTTCCAGTGCAAGGTGCCTATACACCCGGTTAATATATTCAGTTGGTTCAAAAACATTCTTACTGAACTAAATGGTTACAACTGACCAATTCGTTGCAAGAGTCTTACGAATTAATTAACGTTTTGCGGCGATCATCGGATGTAAAAGCCATGTAAACATAAAGAAAAAAAACCCGCTAAAACTGCAATTTTAAATAAGGATTGTGCTTAAACCTTAATTTGCATTATTAATAGTTCATCTTCTTTTTTAAATGTCGATGTAAAAATTTAAAATGAATAGCAAACAAATATAAGTAATTGTGACCCTAACCCAGGATAAGAAGACCGGTTTACTAAAACTGATAAGCTAACAAAAAAGACAGAAAGTTATTTAGTACCAAAATACTTTATTTATTTAGAACACTTAATGAACGTTTAAAAATAAAATACGCTTATATTTATCTTTAACATTTTTGTATTTGTTTTAATTTTTTTTTGCTTGTTAACTAAATAAAAGTAAAAGATAAATAAAATATATGAAAACATGCAACAATGAAACTTCTAACTTTCATAACTTTAACATATTTTTTTGAAAAAACGCTTGCGGAGTCAAACTTTTTGTTTTAGATTTTGATATTTTTTGTGAAAACCTTAACTCTGCCCCCAATAGCCGACAAATATTTTTTCATCAAAATATCTCCAGTGGTTCAGAATATATGACACCCAAAAATAGCTTTTTACGACAATTCTGTACTTGAAAAATGGCTCAATGGGTATAACAATTTAAGTTACTAAATATACACTCAAAGAAAGTGGATACTTTCTACTTTATTCTGATACCTTGATTGTTAAGTTTGGTGCAGTATTTGTCGAGATACTGTGTTTCCCGAAAAAAACCTGCGATTTTTTTTGCTAAAAATACAGAGTGTAGACAAAAATGTTGGGCAAACTTAATCAAATCACTGCCGTCCTTTGGTGTATTTAACGAAAAAATCAAGGGTTTTTTTGTACGGGAAACGTATCTCAACAAATACTACGCCAATCTTAACAATCAAGGTATCAAATTAAAATAGAAAGTAGCAGCTTTCTTTGAGTACATATTATGTAACTTAAAATTTTTACACCTATTGAGCAATCTTTCAAGTACAGAATTGTCGAAAAAAGCCATTTTTGGGTGGTCATATATTTTGACCACTGGAGATATTTTGATGAAAAAATATTTGTGGGCTATTGGGGGCAGAGGTAAGGTTTTCACAAAAAATATCAAAATCGAAAACAAAAAATTTGTCTCTGCAACGCACCTTTAAGATACAATTTCAAAATTTTGTTTGCTTCATTGTCATTGTTTGTTGGGGCTTTACTGTGATTCAAATTTTAACTATATACTTTTTAAGTTGTCCTAACATAAATAATTTTTCCTTTTTTATGTTGTTATAAAAGCCAACTATTATTTATGTTTAAATAAAAATTTATTAAGAAATTTGACATTTTTGAACCAGGTATCATGATACCAGTATAAAATAATGCAGCTTTCTGACAAATCTAATAAAAGATGACATTTTTTAGTTAGTTGGCAAACTTTCATCAGCTAGTTTTTTTAGTTTTAAATTCACGCTTTGTAGAAACCTGTTTTTAAACTTGTAAACTTCATTCAGTTTTTTTGTTTTTTTTTTGCTAAAACAAACTACGGGGCGATATAGTTATTTTTGTGTAATTAAGCTTTTTTCCTTTTTTCGTCTTAACAAAATGTAATAAACATAAGACTAAATAATAAATAAAAAACAATCATACAAAATTGCTTTATAAAATATTTTGGACGGTTTTTTAAAAAATTAGGACTAACCAGATAATTTTTGCACTATTCATTGCGAAACAAACAAAAAAGTTTCTGTCACTTTTAAATTAACAAGTTTCAGCAAATCTTTTTTTATTTAAAATTAACTGTATAATTCAAAATTCAAATAATATTCATAAAACTTGTAAAATTGAAAGTAGAAGACTAAAGACTGAAGACTTTAAAAAAATTAAAGTTAAATGTTATTTTAAATGCTAAAACCTCTTTGCTGGCTTTGCCATAACTATGTACTTGTTTCTAAATTCGCATAACAACATTTACAACTATACAAAAACGAAATTAAACAGAAATATTTTTCTTTTTTTTTTAATTACTTAACAAAAATACGAAGTGACAGATCAAAAAATCTAAATTCCTTGCATAATAAGAGAGAAGGAAAGGTTATGTGATGTTACTTAAGAATATATTGATGAGGAATTTTTTAAAAGAAAGGTAAATATAGAGATTATATTTTAATGCATTATTATAAAATTTATGTAATAATTGAAAAATATATTTTTGAAAAATTATACTAAAAAATAGAGATTAGACTAAGCAGAAAATTTTTTTCAAATTCATTGTATTATAAGTTTTACACTTGGTACAAAATTGTTTTTAACGTTAAAATTTAAGAAATTACTACCATAAATGGGTAAAGTAAGCAAATACAAAAACACCTTTAAAGATATAGAAAGCAGGTTAGGAGAAAACACCTAAATAGGTGCAGAAGCAGGTTAGGTAACACAGAGGGTGTAGAAAGCAGGTTAAGTAAAACACCTAAACAGGTATAGAAGCAGGTTAGGGAGAACAAAAAAGCTAGTATAGATGGATTAATTTTAATACTTTTAATAAGCAAAATAGGAAAATTAAAGATTGACACCTTAAATGGTACACTTTTTGGAGAAGCAGGTAGGCCGTTCCTTTTATTTTTTTTTCTATAACTTTCAGCAATAAATTTGTTTTCATTGTAATTTTTAGATGTACATCTATTCTTCATAAATTTGTTTTCATTGTAATTTTTAGATGTATATTTATTTTTCCAAAATTTTATTCTGTTGTTTACTACATTTTCAAAGTAAGTTCGAAAAGTTTAGGTTATCTTTATTAATTTGATATTTATGAGTGATATACGTAAGATACAATCCTCTATTGTTATATTGCATGCATTTTTCACATCATTCCAGTCAGAAGGTTTAGTTAATCTGAGTTTTGATCTTTTATTCAATTTATTTTGCAAGTTTTGGTCCTTAATTAAGTTGGTGTCTCCTCCTATTATGTGTCCTAAACTCTTATCCCAATATGTTGATTTTGAGAATTCATACCTTTTATTAAGCAGTTCAGCATCGGTATCTCTAAGTTAAGATTTTTAAGAAATTTGTTATTATTGCAGATAGTTTTGCCTAGACCACTATTATATTGATATAAAATTTTAATATTGGGTAAAGCTAATTTATTAAATGAAATAAGAAAGAGAAACTTTTAGTCCTTGAAGATATTGGGAAATTTTATTAAGTCCAAGCCCTTATTTACAAAAGGGTATTTTATTTATCAAGCCTTGTTTACAAACGTTGTTTTTATATACATAATTTTACTTTTATTTTTACTTGCATTATCTAAGTCCTTTTTGTTTGTATTTTTAAATCTTAGAGATGCCATGGCATAAATAGCAAGTTTTATATGATTAGCAATTTTTATTGATTTTATATGTTCCAAGATTTGTTTGAAGTTTCGTATGGATATAGCTGCAAATGTTTGATATATTTTTTTAGAAGTTATACACCTTTTTGAGAAACATAATTAGTAATGGCATCTATGAGATTATTATTAACTTTGTTGTTAAACCGAAAAGCCATCAAGTAGCGTCAAATCAAAACACGCAAATTTTTTGCCAAAACACAATAAAACTTGAATTTGGAATAGTTTGAGATGTTCCTAACGGCCTTCAATTACTTATAATTTTTTGAACATGCGATATTTATTTAATTTCGGTCGATAAATAAGCAATTTCTTATTTTGGAAAACCGCCAAGCATTACAATTACTTGAAATGTTTAAAACATTGCTGAAACTAAGAAAAACCCTCTTAAAATTAAAAACTAAGTGCTGTTTGTTTAACCCGTTCCCGTAATTGCCTTTTCCTCGGCTACAACCGAGAAACCTTCGTGAGACCTAAGTCATACTTCCGTCATACATAATTTTTTGCGCAGGTAGTGCCCAGTGAGCGAGAAAATTGTAAATGTTTAAAACGGTACGGTGGCAATATGCGGATTTTTTTCACGGATACAGTGTATTACGTAGGATATCGCATGTTGCAAAAATTTGCATATTGCTACCGTACAGCTTTAACCATTTCAATTTGCTCGCTCACTGGGCACTATTCGCGCACAAAAACTTATGTGTGACGGAAGTACGACCTAAGTCATGCAAAGAGTTTACCGCGGTAAGGTTTACGTACGACATTTGTCATACGAAAATACCACAATCGTGAGACGAAGGTTTTACCTTTGTCGTACAAAGGTTTCACGGTTGTAAGAGGGAAAAGGTCTTCACGGGAACGGGTTAATTTTTATTTAAATTTATTTTATTTATTTTTAATACTGCTTATTTTCTTAGAAATAACCGCAATTCATTCTTGTTTATTGCATTATTTTCAAAAATGTTGCAAATCAAAAAGTAAAAAAGTAACATTAACTTTATTATGAAAGCAAATTGCAAATTGACTTATCTTTTTAAGAAAAACTCAAAAAAATTCAAGGGTCGTTAGGTTAAATGTGTAAGATTATGAAAACCAAACTGTAAAAAACTTCGCGCTTGTTAGATTTGTCTCTTCCAGAAAGCATTCGAGTTTAGTTGTTTTTTTTTACGTTTACGATTTTCTTGTAAGCTAGGAAATTTTATGCTGAAATATGGATTATTTTTAAAGTTTCTAGGGTCTTTGCTTGTTGACATAATACCGTATCCCTTGATTTTGTCGTTCAGTCCAAAAAGAAAAGTTGAATTGAGAGCACGTATTCAAAAATCTTCTCGGTCTATAATTTTTAACAGTGTTATACTAAGGACTATTTTGGTTGGTAAAAGTTTAGTTTAGCAAGGGCGTAAGATGATAAATATTAATCATATAAATATTTATTAATTAAAAAATAATATTTTTTAATATATTATTTTTAGACTATGTTTTTTGTAGTAAAATGAATACCATGTACATTGAAAGGGAATAAATTATGAGAAAATTTTCAATAAAAATAATAAAATTTTACTAGAAAAGTATTATAATAATCAAATTCTAAACCTTTTCAGAATTTTATCTAACATATTTTGAGCAGAGCTAAAATTCTGATAATAATTTAAGACTAAAAATACAAACTTGAATAAATTTTGGCTCGTAAATAAACATTATTTTATTTTGGAAAATTTTTGATTTTTTCGCCAAAAAACCTATTTTGAATTATTTGGGAATAATTAATATTATCTAAAGTAAAAAAACGTTTAAATAAGTGTTATTATTTAAACTTTAATCAAATTTTTATAGATTAAGATTATTTTAAATTACACAAATAAACATAAAATAGTACGATTAAACGCCTCTATGGCTAAGTAATTTGATAAATAATTGTTAAAATACAGTTTTTAATCTTTGTTATTAACCCGCTTTAGTTAAAAATTTTGAATGTTTTTGTTGTTAAATAGTCGATTCAATACTGCAAATATCGGGGTCAGCTAGATTTTATTTGCCTATAGGCAGTTTGAGCAATGCCGTTTAGAACGTTTAGATATAGGCCGTTTAGAACGCTATGTTTAGGGGTACATACAATCGCGCCTGCCCGCAGGTCTTAGTTTCACAATAATATATTTATTAACGTCTTACAAAAAACGTGGAAACGCTAGTTTTATCGCTAACGTCTTAATTTTGATATTTTCTCAGATTTATTTCAAAAAAATTTTGCATATATTTTTTGTTTGAATGTTCATATATTCTTATATTATTATTTTTTATTGTTGCTTTTAAAATTTATTCTTTTATTTTGTTTTGATACAAGTTTTTAATTCATTATTCCAAAACAAACTCAAAATAAAACAAAACACTTAATGTCTGACGATTAAGACTGAAAAATTTTTTAACCGAGCGAACATATCTCGCTAACAGACGATTAATTTTGCACAAAAATTTTAATACTTTAGAATTTAATTTTAACTATACTATAATTATAATTATCGTTTACATTAATAGTACTATTAGCGAGATATACTCACATGAATTGTTTTTATTTTCAATATGCAAGGATTTTCTGCAAGGAAATTGCTAGTAAGATTCGGCGGTTCTTGGCTGCCTTTGAGGTTAAGTATTATACTTTGGATAGCGGATGCTAAAGCCAATTCATAAATCTCACTAAACTAATGCTCATATTAATATTGTGTTCAATGTCCAAATGAGTTTGCGTTCATGATTACGAACACACTTTAACTAATATGACAAATAACAAAGTTATTACTTGTAAAAGTACTCTCCAGACCTTTGTATTATAAGCTGAAATTAAGTCTCTTATTATAATAAACTTTTTTGCTAGAGTATTTACTACACTTTTAATAATAAATTTATCATTAAGAAAAATACATGAAAACTAATTAATTTTTATAATAATTAATTTTCATGCATTCTTGTCATTAATTTTATTATAATAAACTTTTTTGCTACAGTATTTGCTATACTTTTAATAATAAATTTATCATTAACAAGAATACATGAAAACTAATTGATATTAATAATTAATTTTCATGCATTCTTATGATTAATAATTTTTTGTTTAGTATGAATAGAATTTTATGCTAAATTATTCAAGGTATTCAAAACAAAAAAAATATTCAAAAAATAATTTCTTAATTATACGATCAACGAAGAAATGTGCAAATCATTCGCTTGAGCCTGATTTGATTTTAACAACATAAAAACTCTATCAGCAGTATTGAAGCATGTAGAATTTAGAATTTAAAAGTTTAATATAAAAATCTATATATTTTTTTAAAGTTTAAATTGTATCATTTTTCTTCACCTATCATATTTAAATGGTAAGGTTATGTGCTATTCTGTATAATTAAAAAATCAAGATAAATTTATAAACTGTCTGTTGTTGGCACTTTGGCAGTTGTGAGGGAGCACGTTCTAAGAACGGAAATTACCTGTCTAAAATGCGAGAAGAAATAGAAATAATATTAAACTGGCAATTTTGTTTTTAAATTTAGCGTTTCACTTACCAGATGAAAGGTTTATGTAGTAAAGTTATAATGTTTGTTTGTTTTAATGTTTTTAAACATACATTCAGAGTAAGTGTAGCAGGCAGCGTGAAGGTGAAAAATTAAATATTGGATACAGTTTAAATTAGTCTTCCACCAAATCTAAAAAAATGTTATATAAAAATCAAATGATTTCTAATGTTAATTAGTGGTTCGTACAAAATTTATAAAGTATAAACCATATAAATTTTTTAAAAAGTATTTCCCTTGGGTCTTCATAAACTTTTTTATTGACGCGCCGTTGATTAAACCGCTCATCATGTAAGTATATCGGGCATCCAGCACAATATTTGCTATTTTACGTTAATATAGGGTTTTATACATAGTAATTACCGTACTGGACCGTACTGGATGCCTAATATTGAATGAAAAAGTGAAGGGTTTCACAACAATATGTTTATTACGCCGCGCTATCGTGATCAAATTAAAAAATTTCTGGTGAATTTTTTATGATGCGACACAACAGCGATATTAAATTGACCTTGGTGGATTTCACTACATTCAGCACTTTTTTCGTATATTGGTTGATTCAGTAGTGAGACCACATTGCTTTAAAATTCGAATTTTAGTGGTTCAATGATGATCACATGATGGTTACATTGATTTCAATATTTTACAATATACGACATTTCGAATAATGAAACAACATAAAATAAAAATATTAAATTATAAACGCGTTACGATAACTTGACTTGAACCCGAAGCATCCTTTTTTCAATTTTTTTGTACATACTTTTTACGTTAGCTTTTTTATTATCATAGTTCCTCTTTTTACCTGGAGGAAACACTTCAGTTGGTGCATGTATATACTGTGTCTTAGAGCGTTTTGAAACTAAGCGTTTTCACAATTACAAAAAAACGTCATAATCAGAACCAATTCAAAATACATTTGGCACAAAGCTTTAATCAGATCAGTGTATGTTCTCCCTTATTTTATGATACATCAAAAAAGTTTTTCTTTTAGTCTAAATATAAAACCTAGTTTTTTAAATTAGCAAAACAAAAAAGTTCAATTTCGGAGGATTTAAAAGTTTTATTTTTCCTCTATGTTTGCATTTCAACCAAAAAACAAGTATAAAAAGTTTTTAAATATAAAAAAACGCTTTTGCATTGTTTAAAATCTAATTTTTTTGGATTTTTCTTTCGACAAAGTATGTACCGGATAAATCTTTTTATAATATCTCTTAGTTTTATTAAACTATATAAACTAAAATATTAAACTATCCTTTATTTGTCTATTTGTATGTTTTTTTATTAATGTCGTTAAAACAATATGTGAACTATTTCACTCCCTTTACAAAAGTTTTTTGGTAGTTTTAATGTATTTATAAACTTATAGGATTCAAAAATTTTCTACTTGTTTTAAACATATTAAATGCAATTACGGTGTACTTGTACCCAGTACCACAAATGAATAAATATTTTTAAGTTCCCATATCGCCAGTAAAAGGGTCGATTTATATGATAGCCGAATAATTGTATAGCTGTGATCCGTATCTACACAAGGTATAATTATGATATAGATGGATAATTTTCGTTTGCAAAAATTTATATCATTATTTTAACAAGTAATGAATTATTCTAGTTTTATATATTTTAACGACCTGCGAAAAAATGGTTAGGTGGTTTGTTTATCTTTTTCTTATACATTATCCGTCGGTGAGCAATCAGTTCAGTATGAAAGTGTGCGGTCAGCGAAGAATGGACCGGGAAATTAAGAGCAACATCATCGGCGGCTTGGCGGCGCCGAAACAATTTTGGCCGTGGGCGGCGAATCTGAGGCACCGGTCCAAACCGAGGAACACCATTTGTGGCGCCGTGGTCATTTCCGAGCAAGTGGTCCTGACCGCTGCCCACTGCATGTACCGAAACGTCGGAAGAAGCGGAAGGTGAGTGTTTTTGTAAAATATAGGGTATAGCGTAAATTATAGTTTAAGTTTGTGCATTTTTATTTAAAAGTAATACCCGTTAATAAACTATCTCCAAATTTTTTTAAGATATTTGAATAATAAACGAGAATGTGGTCATATAATAACCCAAAAACGTGGTTTAATTCTTTCCAAATTTATCAAAAAAATTTTGTAACTCCATATTATAACTAAAACAAAGAGTTCATATTGACAATACGAACTGTTTTATCTAAAAACCATTCAAACAAAAATTACCATCCACTTTTAACGAATTTATTGTTTTATTAGAAAGAATTATTCGATTTAATACTTGTTAGAAATTACCAAATGATCTAACTGCATTTTGCTGTTTAAAAATATTAATAAGATTTGTTTTTTACCGTAATTATCTATTTTGAGATGTTTTTAGTTTTTTCACTTCAAAAATAAAAATTTTATAGAGTTTATAAAACTTTTTTAGAGTTGTGCGCGACTATCGGAAAATGTTCGTCGCAGTTGGATCCCACAACATTTCCACACTGGAAACCAACGAGCAGCACATTCGAATAGCCAGAATTATAGTTCACCCCAGCTGGAACATTAGGGATAGCTCGGATTGGACTCATGATATTGTTCTTATTATTCTTGAGCGAAAAATTCAAAACCCTGCAGTTGTAAGACCCATATGTCTGGGCGACAAAAAACTCAAGCAAAAAGAAAGCTGTGTAATTTACGGTTGGGGTGCCACCGAAGGTAGTTGCGCTTATTTTTATTCGTATTTTAATTTTTAAAAAATTGCGTACGATTGTGTTTTTATGCTTTTTTTTTGGTATTACACAAAAAGTTCCATAGGTTTATGGTTCAAAATAATTTAAATTTTTTCAAATCAAATCGAAGAATTTAAGAGAACTTTTTGTAGCGTCTAAGTGATTCACATGATGAACATTGATTTTTAAGTAAACGCCCATTTTAAATCAATTCCGGGATTTGAAGTTGAATTTTTTAGATTACTCATCTCCTAACATTTTGTTTCACGCAGTTGTTCCTGTAATAGACAAAGAACGGTGTAAAGAATCATGGGGCAAAGAGTACATAACAGATGAAAATATTTGCGCAGGCCAAGTTTCTCCTTGGAATTCAGGGATAAAAGCCAGAGGGCCTTGTGGAGTAAGTTTGTGTCTCATTATCAATATCAGCATGTTCAATTTAACCCCGCGGCGCGCCGCGACCACGATATTCAAAACCCTCCCATTTAAACGGAAATTGTTCAGTGTTAATATTCTTTACAGAGTTATAATGTTATAGAATCACTTTTAGCCAATTAGTGCTTATAAAAAGGAGATCTTTTATCCATTGGCGATTAATTTTTTCCCAAACAATAATTGGCTAAAAGTGATTCTATTAGCTCCTCCCACAACCATTTCCACAGAGCCAAACATGATCACGAATACTTTATGACATTTTGAGGATCCTTAAAATCCTGACGTGAACCATTATTAGAAAACTTGGGTAAATTTTGAAATTCAGAACTTTCTTCTTCTTCATATCTTAAAAATTTTGTTCCTGCATAAATATACTACTCTAAGAGAATCAAACTTGAATTCATGGAATAACACAAAAACTTACGCAACTTTTTTATGAACTTTTTTACTCACGCAACTTTTTTATGAGCCACTTTTTTAAAATATGTTTTTAGTATCGATTTATTGATCAAAATAATAAATTCGAAAATAGACAAAATTGATTTTACCCAAAACCACCACGGTGTGTCAATGCTGTAACGTTAAAAATATAAGATTTTGGCCTCTTAAAAATTTATTTTGACTCACTTAGCGCCTTTACTCGCTCCCATCCAATATCATAATGCAATTTATCTGGTTCTGTGTATAACACATTGTCTTCACTTGAGCTTTCCTAAATTTAATCACGGCAAGGGACTCATAATAAATTTAAAACAGTAAAAATTTTAAAAAAATACAAATCTGTTTGTACACATTATTATTGTAGTGGTGTCACGCTATGTCTGTGTTATAATCACAAAATAGCCTAAATGTTTCAGTAATACTTCGATGATGCCGCAATTTATTGACGCCTTATTTCGTAGGGAAGCTACATATGCTAACTTTCTCTTGCCTGGCGGCATAACAAAGTTTTGCTGCCTCTTAATGACTCACAACTGCCTACTGCCTGTCTCCTATCGAAAATTTCTCCAATAATACGGAAGAGATTTTTTGCTCCTTGTTTTTGAGGTAGATTTAGCATCGACTTGCATCCGTAACCTATTTTAAGAAAGCAGCACCATCTACCTGTCTTGTCCTGCCCGTCACTAACGTTGCTGTTTCATATAACTGCCTACTGGAAGGATTTTGCTACTTATCCCGGTAAAGACGGGGTGCCGGAATAGAGAAAAACGGTTTTTACCCACCTCCATCAGAAATATTGCTGCCTCCTACCTGTCTCCGAGGCAGTTTTAGCTGCCTCCTACCTGCCTCCTAACCTGTATATAATTCAACATAGGAGGCAGGATCACCTCCCTACGAGGCAGTTTTACCTGCCTCCACCCTGCCTCTATGCTGCCTCCTAGAGAGTTTTACCTGCCTCCTACCTGCCTCCAGTCTTCGGGAGGCAGGTTCAAGAGCCGTCCTTACCGGGTTATTACTGATCTTACCTGCCCTAATCTATAAAAGGCAGTGTTTACATGCCATCTTTTGCCGTATTAATTTATATAAATTTACGCATTTATTAAGTTCCTTAGGTTTACATATAAATAAATGGGTATGGAAAATATTAGGGGATAAATCCCACTTCAAATAACTAAATTAATTTGTCTTTTATTTGGATCTAAGATAAGTTCTTTTGTTTCAATGCAGATGCCATGCCTCATTATGGCCTATCTAAAATTTAAGGACAGAAAGAACTGGAATCATTTTGCTGAAAATGCATTCTATCCAGTGCTTATTCAGAAAGAAATGCATTTTTTCCAGTAGGGTAATAAGCCGGATATATTTTAACGGATCAAATTAGAATTCACGCAAAAATGTGCTTCTGAAATAAGACATCTCTTTATTTTCATTATAATGGTTTTTATTTTCAGAAAAGATTACAATAAACATTTATTTTATGCTTCAGGGCGACTCTGGTGGTCCTTTAATATGTCCTTCTTATAAAAACAATGTTGTTTATTGGACAGTAAATGGTATCGTTAGTTGGGGTAGCACTGTCTGCATGCGAAAACCGGCTGTATTTACCGATATTTCCATATTTAAACGCTGGATAGAACGTCAAATGAAATTACAAAGTAAGCTGGATAATTTTATATAGAACTTTTTAGGTTTATTCATGGAAAAAAATTGAACCCACATATCACATTTTAGATTTTATTTTGGAAGAGATTATTTAGATTTTATTTGTATTGATTTTTAATGTAATATTAGCGGAAGAAGCCTGGGCCGGTTCAGTAAAAACGTAAACATTCTCGCAACTGTTTTATTTTGAAGAACTTCTTAGTTCTTAGATTTGTGGAACTTAGAAACAGGGGAACTTGAATAGCTAGAGTTTGGAACCAAAAATAGGGGTTTTGAACCAACAATGGAAAACTTGAGAACTCAAACTCTGAAATTGCTAAAACCTATGCCTTAGACTATGCCAAACGTAGTACTTGCAGCCATGCTTTAATTTCTAAAACCCAAACTAAGTCTCAGTCTAAACTTAAACAAGAACAAATTTTTAGGGCCTCAAGTTTCTATTTTCGTTTTTAAATTTCCTATTTGTGGCTCTGGCCCTGGCGTAACATGTGTTTTAAATATGGTAAGCCCGTGTCAACAATGTTACTGCCATATATCTTTTTTATACGTTAAATCTCGAAACTGAAAAACTCCAGAAATTTCGTTTAAGCAATACAACCTGAGAAAATTAATTGTGCATTATTAAGTTCACTGAAGGGTTTACGGAAAAAAAAGCACCCGTGGCAAAGGCGGAAAAAAAGCTCCCGTGGCTAAGGCGGGAAAAAAGCACCCGCGCGCAATGCGGAAAAAAAACACCCGAGCGCAAGGCGGAAAAAAAGCACCCGAAAGGAGCGCATGACAAATCTTGTACTGCGACGTTTATTTATTACGTTATCACTATTGTATACACATTTGTTTTTTAGGAGTCTTTTAAATTTTGACCTTACAATGTTGTTAATTATAGATAGCAAACCTTTTCAGTAGTTTAATGTTAGAATTTTTATGTAAATATTTTCAAATTGAATCATATAATTGCGTAAACGAAAATACTTTTACAAAAGTTTTAAATATTAAATATTTTATTTTTGTTTTTAAGTCAAAGTCAGTTTTATTCCAGAAAACATACAACACATAAGCATAATTCAACATTCAACATTTCTTGGTTTTTAAATAAGTTTTGAAAAAAATTTAATTTACAAAAAAATTTGACTTAATAATCCATGGCATCTTTCTTTAATTATTCGTAAAATTAGTAGGAAAATAGTGCTGAGCTCCGGAGTTCCGAAGCTTCAGCGGTTGCTCCGGAGCTCCAAAAAGCGGAAGGAGCTCCGGAGCTCCGGGAAACATCACTAATCTTATTATATTGTGTGCTAAAACTAAAAAAAACTGACCTTAGTTTTAAGATTATTTCCGCAATAGTGGTCTCGATTAGGATGATCTGGATTATGCTGAAAACGACCGTTTTTTATTATAATCGTAGGTACAGTAGGTAAGGCGTTATTATTTTCTTTTTCGGAAAAACACTTTTGACATCTGTATATGGCCCCATCAACTGCGGCGTTTTTCCATGTAAATTCCAGTACCAAACTGGGCCAACGTTGACTTGGGTACTGTATTTTTGGGTGTCGATTACAATTACTTAAAACTTTAAAAGGTTCCGCATCACCGAAATCAGCCATTTTTTAACGATTATAATCAAATTTGGTAAATTATCGAATTAGAAAAACAAAACATCCAATTGAAATTAAAATATTTTTGTTTATATAGTTAATAACACGGCCTAATTAATATAAACAATTTGACCTAATTAATGTGAACGGCTTGACCTAATTTCAAATTTATTACGTAATATTTTTGCCAACACACCACTACTTTACTTTTAAAAATGTTAAAACCAGCACCACCAATATAAACTTAAAAAAGCTGCTAAATGTACAAATGAAATTAAAGGAAATTGTGTATAAAAAGTTCAAATATTTCCTAGCACTGTTTTCGTTTTACTGTTTTCTATTTTACATTTGTAAACGATAACTTTATTAAGTGGTAAGTTTATAGTGCGCGAGATTTTAGTGGTCGTTGCACATGAACTTTCGCATTCCCGCGTAATTATCCATTTTATTATTGTCCTGCGGCAAATTATGACATAAAAAATTACTGTAGCGTATTTGTTATGATATTACAAAGAAATAGATAAAAAAACCGCAAATTAAAAGTTTGTGTGAATTTGCAGTTAACATAAATTGCTTGCAATTTGTTAGCATACAATTAACCAACTGAACACAAGAAATGTATTAATTTTTTTTATTTTTAATTATTTTATTTAACAAATAATTGTTAATTTAATCTTGTGTTTATCAACTAAATAAAAATCTTACATAGACTAAATATAAATAACCGCTAAACGCTACGAGATGTTTAAGTTAAGTTTTATAATACTGATAACGTAATAAATAAACGTCGCTACACGATATTTGTCATAGGCTCCCTTCGGGTGCTTTTTTTCCGGGTTAAGGGCGGGTGCTTTTTTTCCGCCCCGCGCACGGGTGCTTTTTTTCCGCCTTAACACTGGGTGCTTTTTTTCCGCCTTAACACCGGGTGCTTTTTTTCCGCCTTTGCCACGGGTGCTTTTTTTCCGTCACCCCACTGAAGAACTTCTGCTTTGCTAGAAACTGCCATGCGTTTCCGATTTGAAACAACATTACTCTAGTCATGACAACCTGGACTGATTTTTACAAAAGAAAAACTAGCAACCATGTTATACCTGTGAACCATTAGTGGGTTCGTGATCCGGGATGCCCAAATAATTGCAAACGAACATTGATTATACCAAAAAAAAAAAAAAAAAACGGGAGTGCAGTGCATGACAATGGGTTACTGTTGTTATAGTTAACAAATCTACAAGACCTTCAGATCCCCGAGACCTAAAGATTCCTTTATTAATAAACAATGTTATCACATTTTGATTAATTTTTAAAAAATAAAACTCACAATTAAATAAAAATCTATTTTCATTATGACAAAGTGTGGCTTGATTTTTAGGTTTGTTTGGGCTTTAAGGAAAAATTAAAAGCGTTTTAAGCTTTTTTTGCTTAAAAGATCTCAATATTTACGGTTTAGGGTCGATGGTGCCCAGGAAACTTGGAGCCAAAAATAAAAATCGCTAAAACCTATACATACCTAAGCCTAAGCAAAGGCTAAAAAAAGATAAAATTTTTTTCCGAAGACTCAAAGTTTTCTACTTGCCCCGTACCATATTTACATGATTTTGAAAGTGTTTTGGATAATAATCTAATTGGGAATATTATGAATCAGAATGGGAGTGAATATGTGCTATTGTGAACGAAATTTTCAGAGTTTATAAAAAACTATATTCAAGTTAGTCTTTTTTGATTTGCTCCCAGCTGTTTAATGAATTCTTTTTTTAGATATTTATTTGCCACAACACGAAAAACCTAAAAAAGAACAGAGAACCACCGTCCCTCCCCGCACCGAAACTTCAACATCATGCGATTTTTGTAAGCTAGTTTAGTAATCTTTTATTTCTTTACCCTGAACGTAATGTAGTGTAAGGTAATTCTAAGGTAGTGCTTTAATCCCATGTGAATTGTGTGACTTGCAACAATTGTGCAAGTGGCACGAATATGGACTTGCTTTAATAATATGGACTTGCTTTTGCTTTAATAACTTGCTGATGTGGATATAAAAAGACAGAGCATAGTATATAAATAAGTGCCTGCTTTTTATGTTCCGTCTAGAAAGTTTACTATCGAAAAAATGGAACAACATGTGGCTATATGACTTCAAAAAATTTCTTTATGGAATATGTGAAATATTCAGTTTTGCTTATTCGGTCATACAACTAACTACAGTGCGGTTTATACTTGCTTTTGTATGTTCTTGTCTTAGGACAAAAACAAATAATAATAATAATAACAAAACTCACCTTCATGAAATTTTGTCTCTTTTAAAATAAAATGTTTTACGTATGCCGATACATTCTAGAACGTTATTAAAAATTATTGTAAGACCATAATACAGCCAATTTTCGTGTAGTATAGCTACGTAGCCTTTTAAGTCTGTCTTGTTGATAATAAGGGCAACTGACTTAATTTAAGTTCGACAAGCCTTAATTTCGGCCACTGGTTAATTTTACTTTTACGCAAAATTATAAAATAAACTGTAATTCTAGATAGATTGCATGACAATCTATCGATTCGCGTACGAAAATCATTTCATAATTTTGCGCATGCAAAAATAACAACCGTCGGCCGAAATTAAGGCTGACCATATTTAAGTGAGTTAGTTACCTTATAATTAAAAATTCTGGATTGTCGTATGGCGTTTTAAAAGGATAACATTAATTTTAAAAAGTTTATTTCACGTTTCAACCTGATAAAACACCAAACGGCAGGTCTGTCTTTTCGCCGGTATATTTTACGTTATAATATACCTGTGTTATTTAGTGATTCCAGTAATTTTAATTATAAAGCTTTCGTACAAATTGCTTTTACAATATATTTTTTTTAAATATTTGGCATCAAAGCACCATATTTTTCATTTGAATGTCAAAAAATCACATATTAAAAATTACATAGTTACTATTTAGTCTTAAATTCAATCAATCATTCAAATAGTTTATTTTAGTAAATAAACATCTATAGAAGCAATGGTCAATAATACTTAAATCACTTTTTATGTATAGTAAACATTATAACAATATGCGAGCCGATTACGATACTGCAATAAATGATTTACTAGAAAGTGACTCAAAAGCTTACAGTGGTAAGAGCTAATTTGAGTCAATTTAAAACTAAAACTATTCTTAAAAGCAACTATTGAAGAGGCTAAAACTTGTTTTTCCTTTAAATTGATCCATTTAGACACTACTCTATTACAAAAAAGTATTTTCTTGCGTTGATTCTCTTTTTTTGAACTTTGATTTTACATGAGTGTCCTCTTGTTGAATTAAGATTTATAGCGAAAAATCGCTAGTATTTAAGCTAGTTTTTCCATGATTTATTTTGTAGCATTCACAAAGGTCAAATAGATAGATCTCTTCGTTTTTTTTAAGTTAATGCAACTTTAAAATTTTTAGTCTCTCTTCATATTTAATACATGGCATACGACACCTTTTAAACAACCTTCTCGTAAAATTTCTCTCAACACGTTCTAAGATATTAATATCCTTTTGCAAATATGGAATCCATACTACATTTGCATATTCTAACTGAGGCCTAATGTACACAATATCAGCTCGTAATAAGTTAGAAATCAAATTGGAATTAAAAATTATAAAAATTAGAGCTGATGTTTGCAATACTTTTTTTGAAATTATTTGACAATGATCTGAAAATTTTAAATTTTCCAAAACATAAACCCCGAGATCTTTTATTATTAAATTTATTGTTCCTGTTTTTTAATCCAATATGAAAAACTTCACGTTTGTGATCTTCCAACTGCAACTGCCACTGCTTAGACCAATCAGAAATTTTATCCAAATCTTCTTGTAATTTGACTGATTTATCTTCACTTTCATCAGTCGAAAAACTGGTAAAAACTTTGGCATCGTCTGCAAACAATTTAATCTCTGAATACTTTACACACTTAATAAGAAACAAAAAGGACCTAAGACCGAGCCTTATGGAACAGAGCTTATTACAGGATAAGTTCGTGATTCTGTGTGTTTTGTTGTAACATTTAAATCTCTTCGTCAAAAAGGAACCAATCCATCTGAGAAATGTTCCTGTAACTCTGAATTTTTCCAATTTATAAAGAAGTTTTTTAGGAGATACCGTATCAAAGGCCCTAGTAAAATCTAAATAAACCACATCAACAACATTTTATTATTGAGAGCATTGGTCCATTGGTTTACGGTTTTCAAAAGTTGAGTTATAGTTGAGCTCTTAGCCTTAAAACCGTGTTGGCACCTTGACAAAATATTGGTAAAAAAGCTCAAAAGCACATCTCTAACCAAACGTTCCATTAATTTACAAACAAAAGATGTCAATGAAATCGGTCTCCAGTTTTTTTTTGTTGTTTTTGAACCCTTTCTTAAAAAGTGGAATAACTAATGCAGTTTTCCAATCAAGGGGTATAATACACCGGAATTAAATGATTTATGGATTAATTTGGTTAGTGGTTCTACAATTCCCGCTCCCAATCGCTTAAGGAATAAAGATGAAAAAAGCAATTTGGTGATTTAGACAGTTAATTTTTAATAGCCCTGAAAACATTTTTTCTGTAAAAAGCATAATGCTATGCTCCAGTGTAGCTTCGGGATTAGTATTAAACTCTGGGAGTGATCCGTTATCCTTAGTAGACACCAAGCTGAAATATTGAGCAAAAAGTTCCGCTTTTTCTTTGTTGCTAACAGAAAATGTATTATTTTCTTTTTTTAAAGCTGGAATGTGTTTTTTTATTTTAATTTTATTGCTTATAAATTTATAAAAATTATTAATATTTTTTGACTTCAAAATTTTTTCTTCTAAATTTAAATTATAGTTTTTAATTGATTGTATATTTATATTCTGCACAAACTGTTTTGTACTCCAAATTATTATTTTTATATTTGTACTTTCATCATAAGCCCTTTTTCTTCATTTGTAGTTTTTGAATAAATTTAGGATAAATGCGTTTTTTATTTTGTGTTGAGATTTTTTTTAAAGGTATATGATTCGCTATTCCTTGAGTTAATACTGATTTAAAACATTGCCACATTTCTTTAACCGTAAAACAATTAAAAAAATATGATCCTATTTGATTGTTTTTAAATAAAGAGAAAACATATCATAATCTAATTTTTCAAAATCTGGTACCCACATGCACTTGTTATCATCCGTAATATCGTCTCTAAATATATATTTTTGTTGACCGAAAATTGAACTGCATCGTGATCTGATGTTGAAAAACTGGGTAAAACATTGACCGAATTCAAAATTTCAGAATCGTTAGAAAAAATCAAATCAAAAAAATTACTTTTCTGGTTGGCTCACGAACAAGTTGAGTTAAACCAAGTTCTTCAAAAAACGAAAACCATTCCTGTTTATTTTGACTATTAGATTTAACTTTTGAAATACACCAATCTATGCTAGGGATATTAAAATCTGTTACGGTTTGGATTGACCTCAAAGCGTTTGAGTTTAGCTTGAACTACGTGTATTTTTTATGGATAAATCTGCATTTTTATCCATAATACCAAAATAACTGCAATCTTCCCAAAATCAAAATCCTAAGACAGGTTTTACTGGTCTTCGACTATAAGTATTAGAGGCAAATTTTCATTTTTTTATTGTAATTTGGTTATTATTGTTAAACACCTTGGTGAACAAATACTTGCATCCTTTTTAGCGAACTTTCAAGTGATATCCCGAATTTCACCTCGGGCCATTGTGGTACAAACGCTGACTGGCCTTAACAACCCGCTAGACTGCGTGAAACGCTGCTGCCGCCATACGCGTTGCCGCGCCATAACTTTCAGCGGCCCGCGCTCCCACAAAATATGCAAATTAATGCGACAAAACGTTTGCGATCTCCCTGTGGAAGACCGGCTAGTACAGCGCGACGACAGCATTTACGTGGGTCTCAAAGGGAATTGTGAACTGCGGGTTTAATCTGCATTGTTTATTGCCAAATATTTGTTAATTAAGATCGTGTTGCTCTACATATTGCATACATTGTATTTTAAATTCAATAAAAAAGCTTGTTAAAGACCCTGGAAACTTTGCAATCAATAGTATAATCTATTGGCAAGCAGAGCAATCGTTTTTCAGTTACGTAAGTAATTCAAAATTAAAAAAAAAATATTTAATAAATAAGTTTAGGAGAATTTGGAATAAAAAAGGTTTAAATGCAATGTGTTGAATTTTAAAACGAACTTATTTTTTCTATTTTAATATTTGTGAAGGTTTCGTCAAAACATTTTTGACAAGTTTTTTTTGTTAAAACGTCAATTTCTGAAGTGCTGTAAACGATATAAAGAGTTTATTATATGTGTTTGTTAATATTATATACAGAAATTTTATTATTCTTTCTAACTGTATTTTACTGTATATTTGGAAATAATAGGTCTCGAAGCAAAGTCTAGAATACAATAATATGCTAAATAAAAATATAAAATAAAAGCCGCTATATAAATTATTCTAAGCACTATTAATAAGGCAAAAAGTTTTGTTTTTTATGTCACAGAAAACTTTGCTAAAAACACCTTAGTTCTAAATCTTATTGTTTAATAATTTCCGCAATGAGATTAATATGTGTTAAACCAAAAGGGGATGAGATTAATGAGATTAATAAAGTACTTACTAGCTTAAAGTGCTTACTTGTTATGCTTTAGTGAGTTTCCGGAACTTAGCAAAAATAAATTATGTTATGTTATGTTAAACCAAAAATTCTGGATTAATCAATTGGTTTTTGTGTCTTAAATCAATTTTGATTACGTCAAATTACTAATAATTAATTTTGATAACTTTAACTGTAGTGGTTTAAGGCGGAAGCGTTATGAAACGTGGATTTATATCAAATATTTTTAATGCACTATTTTTATTTCTGAAAAGTGCAAGCTTCTTACTATTGAAGCGATTTTAAAACTTGGATTCCACCACACCGCAAGTGTTGATTTTTGCGGCTCAAAGTTTTTATAATTTTGTATTTCCACTCACTGTTCCATAGTTAATGTGTATTGCAATAATATATTGTGCCGTTTTTTTTTCTGACTTACATAAGTACTGTGCGAATATCATTAAATAATTTTTGTTTAAAATGTTTTTTTTTGTATTTTTATGGTCTGCAAACACTTTTCGAGATTTTACCCTCTAAAATTAAAAAAAAACCTGTTGAAATGGAAACAGACGAATTTTCGTTTAGAAGTAAGATGTTTAAATAAATGTGAAATTAAAGGACTTTGGGTAACTTACTTAAATTTGGTCAGCCGTAATTGCACCAGCTGTTATTTACTTTTGCCATGCGCAAAGTTATGGAATGAACAGCGTGTGGCTAGATGATGACCTGGCGGTCTATCTAACCATACGCAATACAGTATTTCACAAGCAAAAATAATAGCTGGTGGCCGAATTTAAGTCAGTTACCCGATTTAATATTTTTAACGATATAACCAAACTAATCTAATCCACATTTCGTTAATGAGTATGATTTTTTGTTAATCGCTTTGGGTAATTATATATTCGATTTAAACGTCTCTCGCTCTGTACTTTATGCGCGTTATATCGGAAAAAAACAAAATCCTCAGAAGCTCACTTTCTTTCTGAAGTTATCAAAAAATTTTGCTGCCTGGGTATCTTCTGCACTTTTTCCTACAACTGCCTCCATTCTAAATTTTTCTTACCTCATAATACCTGCTTCTTCACACAATTAGCTACCTCCAACCTGCCTTCTATGATTGAATTTTATCTGGCTGACCTCCTAAGTCTGTGTGGGAACATGAGCGGTAAAATTATATTGTAGCGTTATGACGTTAAAAAAACGAATTCGAAAGCAAAATTTTTTAATTCTCGCCTTTTCACAATATATTCAAAAATTAGTTAACTTCAGCTTTAGAGTTTTAGTTTTGTTCAAAATTGAGTAATTTATAAGTATTTTTTAAAATAAAGAAGGTATTTAGTTTTTAATATTAAACCATTTTGCTGAAAATTTTTAAATCGTTGTATTGTTTACTAATCGATTCAATACCGCAAATCATCGAAGTCAGCTAGACTTAATTTGCCTATTTACTGGCATGGGCATAGTTTATACTTCAACAAAACAAGAAACCTCACTTGTTTTCTTGGGGCTTGAGGTCGTTTTAGCTGCCTCTAGCCTCCTTTTTTGCTGCCTCGAAAATATTTTTCCCGCCACTTACCGAACTCAAAACCACTAAAAACAGATTGGAGAGCCGTCCGTAACGGGTTAGGTGGGGGTTTTCTTGTATAAATTTAAAAAAAAACACAAAATATTCGACTTCATCCTTCCGCCAAGAAAATTATAGACTTCCCTAACATAACAAAATTCTAGGTCCGTGGTCCCGCTAAATTCATTTGAAACAATTAATTTTTATCCAATTTTTTCAAAAACTGGAGAATTTACAATATCAAAACAATGCCAAGAATTTTTTTACACTTACTTTTGACCGTCGTTGAGAGCTGTTTTTTGTGTAGCCTATGCTTTATAGATGTTTCATAATGTAAATAATGGGCACGGTTGAATTCTATGTGGCTGACTATGTCGAACTGTATCGGGGATATGATAAGACCAATTTAAATTATGTGATTAAGACAGTAAGAGAGAAAAAAAAACGATTTGAAACGTGAAGTTTTTTTACCTTTTCACAAAAGATAGAAATTAAAAAAGTTTACGCATTTTTGTCATAAATCGAGTGATTTGATTATTGTTAAAAAAAGGTAATTAATCTTCAATATTAAATTATTTTTTCTGAAAAAACTTATCATACATAAAACTTCAGGTTTTTTATTATTTAATTGGTCGATTGTTTATTGTTTTTAAAAAGTTTTTTCATCTTTCCCTCTTTAAATTTTTTGGTCGTTTTTCTTCCAACTTTCCTTTCTTTGTTTCTATTAAATTGTCTTGTAATTAAATATTGAATTTAATACTTTGTCTAATTTGAGGTCAGCTAGGTTTAATTTCCCTATAACCAAAAAAAGAAAACTTTATTTATGGTGACTTAAAGTTGGCTAGGCTTAATTTAGGCCACCAGCTGTTATTTTTTTGCCACGTATAAAATGAACAAGGTATGGCTGGATCATGTCTTTTATCTAGTCAAGTGTCATCTTCATTTCATAACTATGCGCATAGTAAAAATATTACTTGGTGGCCAAAATTACGGCTGCCGAATTTAAGTCAGTTACACTAATGTTTTAATTTAATAAATAAACCGCTCAAATTCTTAAAATAGATGTATTTATTATTTCAGTACTCCCATTTAAAACAAACAATAAAAAATATTTGATTTGCAAGACGTTCCTATTTCGCGGCGGGAACATGACCAACAAATTCGTGTTTTTTTAATTTTATTGGTTATTTGATACTAGATGAAATTTTTGTGCTAAGTAAACAGAATGCTTGTATTACAGGTACAATTCCTCATAACTTATATTCTGCGTACATACTATTTGTTATGTTCCTACCTTCCAATATTAAGCTGCGGAGCTCCGGTCATTTAAAGTAGAGGGAGCTCCGGAGCTTCGTCCCTTAAATGAGCGATTTGAAGCTTATTTAAGCTTGAAATACATTTTAAACGACTCTAGTTGTATTTGTAGAACTATTTTTATTGTTTTAAATAAGTTTTAAAAAAAATTTAGTTTTACAAAAAAATTATGACAAAATAATTAATGCCATCTATTACTCTTTATTTATTCAAGAACTTAGCATAAAAATAGAAGGAGCTCCGGAGCTCTTAAAGACGGAGCTCCGCTCCGGAGCTCTTAAAGACGGAGCTCCGCTCCGGAGCTCAGAGTACCGGGGAACATCCCTACTATTTATACCTTGTGTATTTTGAACCACTATTCTTGAAATTTTAAAAAATGTTGCTGGTTAGCTGTGAAAGACGGCATTTTTTTATAGTAGGGTAACTGACTTAATTTCGGCCACCTTTTTTAATTTTTTTGAATAAGTTTTTTCTGGCTTTTTCAATCAAGCCAAAATTTGGCCTAAAAATCAAACAATAGCTATATTTGTTATTCCAGTGCAAAATTTGAATATTTCTGTTACACTTAAAAATCAGTAAAGGTTTAAACTTTTTTTTTAAAGTGGCCGAAGTTAAGGCGCGTGCCATTTATTTCGGCCACCTACAAAAAACTGGCCATAACTATTGCTCAAACGAACAATAAAAATTTCTAAAGGTTGCAAATTTACCCTTAGGTATTGTTCTTGGTACATATAACTTAATTTTTCCCGTTTGCGAACTTTAATAGTTATTAGAAAGACTTTAAATAATTATGTCAAAACCTTAAAAAAACAAGTTATAATAATTTGTATTTTTTTGTTCAATTTTTATTTTTGGCTTAAAAAACGTCAAAACAAAGTCAAACGAGCAAAAAAAATTCTTTATAAATACGGTAGTACAATGATATTTAAAAACAGCAAAAAACGACAGGTTCTTTCACCTAAATTTTCAGGTGGCCGAAATTAACGGAATCTTAAAATGCGCAGTTAGTTAAACGCGTTGCTAAGTGATTTTGAAAAAAATATCAAAACATAAAAATTAACAACTTTGAGCCTTAAATAGAAGATATTTTAAGGTTATATGTTGCTTCGTTCTAAATTTGATGCAGTTTAAACACAAAGCAAAAATTAGGAAAATCACAAAAAATTAACTTTTTGTATGAAAATGCTGATAATGTAGGATAACAAAAATACAAAACATTTGCAAAAACACTTTATTGAACATTAATCCAGTTACTTTTGTGCAAGTTCTTTTGTGTTTTAAAAATAAGCTAATTTTCTAACACCCTAAATTGGTGGCCGAAATTAAGGCGTGACCGAAATTAAGTCAGTTACCCTAAATGTTAAAATATTTTGTTTTATTATTGTGGACAAATTGCCCTGAAACTGTCTAAAATAAACATGTGAAACGCATAATACACAGTACACTAGGTGGAATTAACTGTTATGCCTGCATTTTTTAGTATGTAAGTTATGGTCGATTTAATAAAGCAAATATAATTTGTATTGCATACTGGAATATACAGGCTGTAGTACCATAAATTCCTTGACGTATATAAAGAACATGGGGTATTTGTTAATTATTATTTGCAGTGGAATCTACTAATTTTAATTAAATACTTATTCTCATAATTCCGTGAAGCTTATCCGAATTTGATTCTAAGATTTGAATCAGTGCGTTTTAATTTTGTTTTACAAGTTTTAAAACTTATTGCGTTGAACTAATTCGAATTGTATAATAACATTAAAAAAGACAGAATTTAAATGTTTTTAGAATTTTTAAAAGTATGAACCAGGCTTAAAACAAATTGTGAAAACTTGTCCCCAACCACTATAAGTTTATTTAAATCTAAACTTCGGTGCTAAGTAAAACATGGCAACGGAGCATAATAAATTTTTTAAATGGTTTTGACGATTGCATTGACTATTTTTGTATAATTAACTGCCTTTTTGTTTTTTGGTTGTGTTTTTGTACACGCTTTATATGTTCGTAAATTTTAATAATATAATATTTCAGTAAAGGTTTATTTAGGTTTTGTACAAAAAAGTCTACAAACGCACTTATAGAGAGGTTTATTGCACATACAGCTTATACTTTAAAAAATCTCCAAGATTAAAGCTTCTTAAACATATTAACATTTTTGACTCAAAAATAAAAACTTTAATTATACTGATTTTGCGTTATTACAGTATTACATATAAAACTGCATAGAAAACATAAAATAAAAACTATAAAACAAGTAGGGAACAACAATTTTAGATGCAAACCAGAAGATATTACAATAATTAACAGTAAAAATAACTAATTCGATGGTTTAGGTGTCATGAACGTATTTGAGTAGAATATATTCTATTATTTAATAACATAAAATAATTTTTAGTTTGTCATATTATACTTTAAATTTGTTTTTGATATTTTTTTGAAATTCTAAAATTTGGTGAAAATATTTGGTAATAATTTCAGAAGGGAATTTTATTACTACATCTTCAACCTACAAGGGTCAAACTTTGTTTAAAAGCTACGTCCAACAATAATGTTTGTTTTGTACAAAAACACAAATGTGGGTTAAACACAAGTAAATAATAATATAATGAACAGTATTTAATTAAATTAATTTAAATGAAATAGACCCTGTTTTATGTTTCATTTAAATAATTTAAGTTTTATTTATTTTTAAAAATTTTGTATGTAATAGGTTTTAAAGTAACTTTTTAAACTAATATAAATAAACAAATAAAACTTTACTATAATGAAAAAAGTTAAGTTGTAAAAAACCAGCTATAGTCGGGAAAACTGAAGTGATATTATGTATTGTATTGGCAATTAAGCCAAAAATTACAAATAACTGTTTATACACAATTTTGTGGAAGTCAGTTAGTTTTAGTTGTCGATTGCACAGTCGCATACTATGAATCAAATTTGAAAATGACGGTTTGTTGTATTCTATTTTCAATGTTAAATCGAGTCATTTTTTCTCCGAAGCAGTAAAACCGTAAACGAATTTAACGAAAAAACTAAAACGACGTTTTTAAATTTTGATCATAGAAAAACGTCGTTTACATTTATATTCAAAATTTAGACAATAATAAAACTAAACCGGGATGTTATAGACTATTCTCGGTCATCTGTTCATCCTAAAGTCAATTCCCGCAACGAATATTTTTTAAAATGATTTTACACAAAAACGAGAAAAACTTGGATTCCCCCTAGTTTTCAAAATAATTTGCTCCAATTCACCATTTCCTAAAAACCTAGGGGGATCCAGAACTCGCTGGGTTTTAAAACGTGCCATTTACCTCGGATAAACTCCTCCTTTTAAACTTTTCGGATTGTACCTACCTATGGCGGTGATTTTTTATCGATTCAAAAATATTGTCGGTGGGGTAGTTTGTCATAAGATAAACAGATGCATAAGAAAAGTTTAAAACTTATATTTAAAAAAACCTGACGTAAAAATAAATAACAAACACAAATAATACGGCAAGCAATTCTATATGTACTAAATAAAATTTGCAATTAAGTGTTTCGATTTTTCAACACACAAGCTCTAAAACTATGAAGTTTATTAAAAGTAATAACGTTAAGAATCAAACAAACGCTAATTATTACACAGTTACAGGCGGAGTTAACTTTTTTGGTGCTTATGGTCTATTTTTTCACTGCAGAGAATGGGCTTAATTATTACAAGACATACGAGTGCGATTTTTGATGATTTTTGGTAATTTATTGAGAAAAAACCTTCAAGCAAATCAACACTACGGTGAATTACTAATACAAAACAGTAGCAAAAAGGCGAAAAACCCTTGAAATTGTTTATACACATTTGCTGAAAATTGATATTTTTTCTGCCAGAAGTAAATAATTGGTTGGTTGTAAAAATGGTTACAAGGGAAAAACGCAATATAAAAATCTGTTACATGTATATGTTTGACGAAAAATTCAAGTAGAAGTAATACTAATCTATATTTGCATTAGATAAGACCTTTTACAATAAAATTAGTTTTAAATCCGCCATTAATAAATGCATAATAATAAAAACAATATGAGAAAAAATATATAGACCTTTAAACTTTATTTTTTTCTAGTAAAAATTAACTTAGACTTTTTATATACGATTTATTTCTAGCCCAGGGTAATGGAAAATCACGACAGTTATTAATTCAATGTACACAAAGGTCTCAAGAAGATTTAAAAATAATTTGTATATGATGTTGGTTAACAAAAAAAAATACGATCATTTAATACAAAAAAACATAAACATTAAAACAATTTTTATTGGTTGTGCATATATATTTTTTCTTCCTTCTTTTTTTTTAAGTTTTATACAAATTATTTTTAATTCTCCGCGAGACCTTTATGTACATTGAATTAACCGTCGTGATTCTCTATTATTTAGAACACACGAAGGTTCTGGGCTTACACAGTAATTAAAATAACATATTCACAGAATTTATGCGCAAAAAAGGAATGAATCAACCTGAAAGATAAAAGCTATTTAATAATAAAACCGTAATGAATTACATAACCAAAAACGCGAAATTTGAATTGACTAGTTTAAAAAATAGTACTTATTTTGTCATTAAACCTTACATAAGCATAAAATAGAGTTACTGACTTAATATCAAATCATAACTTTTTTGCTATCCATTTGATAATATGAAGTCTGTACAAAAAAAATGCGTACTGCTGGAAGAATTTTTTAAAGTAAGGTGCACGAGCATATCTCGTCAACGAAACGGTGGTTTATACGATTATTTTAATACAAAATAGAAATTGTAGGTATTGTTACACACACTGATATAATTATTGTACAAAGGGATCATTTTGTTGGAGACATAATATTTATTTAAAATTTTTTTCCAATACGCATTATTTTTAATAGATTAGAATGAATTGAATTTTTGCGGATTGAATTTTTTTTAAACGAGCATAATTCATAAATAAAATGGTTGATTTAGACGACTGTTTGCTAAATCAGTGCATACAGCCAAAATTTAAATTTATACACTAAATTTACCATTTTGTTATGTAGATATAGATCATCTTTAAAACGTTTTTTAGTTAGCATTATTTTTGTACAGGCTACAGTATTACCAAATTGCTTTGCTTCAAAAATTAATTTTTGAGAAAACAACAATTAAAGGTAGAAAATAAAATATAAGTCAGTTACCCTGCATCTGCATTACTATCACTAATTTTAGCCCTTTTGCAAAATTTCTAGGCATATTCTCGCACGATTATTTTTCTACAATAAATAGTAAAATTCAAAGATTTTTTTTAATAATGTAAAGAAATCAATAAAAACGCTATGATGTTTTGTCAAACACGTTTTAGAATCTTACAAGTATGCATCACATCCTAAGCATATTTATTTCTACTTTACTTATTCTGTTGGATTACAATACTGATGAACACAGATACAAAATAGCACTGTTGTATAAAACCGGTTTTCAAACAGAAATCAAATTCGATTAAATCGAATACGGTCGACAATGAATTATTTATCATTATCATTACGATATTAATTTTAGCTCTCTTCATTTCAGATTGTTGTACCCGTTGCTAACAGGCATCAACGTAACATTAAGAGTGCCTATAATAATAATGCGTTTATTAGAAAACCTCAAAAGGAACCAGAAAAAAATTATTTGCAAACATGAAACGAATGCATTGGTATGTCAGTCACTCGTAATAGCTAGCCAGCGAGCGGATTAAAACATCTAGCTACATTTGCAGCGGGGTCTTCGGTTCATATGGCGAGAAAGCTTCTGAATCAATTTCAAACCGGTGGTTGGTAGGTATTGAACGTATGGCGTCTACTGTTGGCTAAGATCGTCGTATATTAGCAACTTCAAAAACCTCAGTTAGTTCGCATCTTAGTTGGAGCTCTGACGGCAGGGAGGGTGCGGGGTTTAGATCGACTCCATACTGCCGAGTACGGATCCGCTTTCCAGTCGTGACTCGACGGGACCCACGTTTCCGTCGTCCTCCCGCTTCACCTTGGCCACTACCGCCTGTTTGGACGGGCGCGGGACTGTTTTCCCAGCTCCGCTCGGCGCCACGCTAGCTTGAACCGCATTGGCATTAAGTTTATTGAGAAATCCGCTGTTTTTGGTGGCGCCAGTTTGCTGCTGAGCTGAAGTGGAGGTGGAGTGGTGCTGTTGTTTGTTCGCTAGGGAGCTGGAACCACCAAGAGCGTCCGATTTGGCGTTATTGCCGTGAAGTGTCGCCCCTGCTGATGGCGTGGGCGCCTGCTGCTGTGATGAAGAGTTGTTGCCGTTGTTGGCGGCGTGGTGACGCTTCTGGTGTTTGGGAGGAGTTTTCGCATTTGTACTATTGGATTTCCGCCGCTTCGGACTCGAACCACCGCCGGCCGATCGGGTACGCGTGTGCAAAGACGCAGCTCTATAACAAAATAAAATTGATTAACCCGCTTTGTAAAAAAATACAAATAAAATCAATTTGTATTTTTACTTGCCGGTTTTTCGGCGTTTTTTTACTGTTTCGTAGTTAAAAAAAGTTATCAATTCAATCTTATTCAATAATTAATCGAATTAAAAAATTTGAAGAAAAAATTTACAATAATCAAAGCCTTTTAAATCATTTTCTTGTAAAGGTGGTATTCCAGCAACACGCGCAAGCATCGGCAAGCATTTTATAAAAATAGGCATGTATGTCATTTTTTCGAAATCTTCAGCAGCGGATTTGGAAAACATCCTACGATAAGAGTTTTTATTTAATGCATTTTTTTACTTTATCATGCTATTTAGAGTACATTTCACCCATACCCTTTTTTAGGTAGATAAAATAGGTAAAAAAATCCAAGTTTTTTGTGGTTTTCGTTCTTCAGGGTTAATGACGTCTTATATATTGAAAGTAGCATTTCTTCCAAAAAAGCTAATCTAATTCAGAACGCCAACTTGACGTGAAAAGCTTTGGAGTCTCATTTTTAAATTCAATCTGTACTGTTATGTTATGTTGAGATGTGTTATTGAGATTTAAATCAAGATTTTGTAGTTTTCAAATTTTGCGTAACCTGTGTTTTGGATTTCCCTAAAAAATTATCACAGTTAGATAAAAGGAGGGTGGTGTCTTTTATTACAAGAACAGAACCTGTGCACGATCTGAAAATACCCCCCTCCCCATTTATTGGAGGATTTGCCCCTCCCCGCCTAAAAATGAAAAAGTACCCAAAGATTATGACGCCATTTTTGATCTTTTATGACGTCATCATCGCTAATTTTTAGCAGTTTTTAGCCCATTTTAATGCATTTTAAGCTATTTTAGACCTAATTTTTACCTTAATTTTGCGTTTTTGGTTCTTTTTTCTTTTTTCCTTCTTTTTTCTCTTTTTTCCCTTTCTCCCCTGCTTTCACACCCCCCTCCTTTCAAAAAAGTTGCCCTCCCGTGCCCTCCCCCTCAATAAAACCCTTGGGGTGGCAGTGCACAGGTCTGCAAGAGTATAAATGATTTTAATTTTTTTTCCTTGAGCAAGCCATGCTTCTGTGTTTTGGAGTGCCGCTATTAAAATTAATTAATTCTAAGAACTGATTTGTTACTTAGCAGCATGTTAATAAAAAGAAAACTAAAAAACAATACACTAACGACTAACCTATAAAATTAAGAATATTATTTTTAATAAACAAAATTACTTTACAAAAGCGAGTGGGCTGAATGTTATTAAAAATTTAATAGGTATGACACGCAAGATTTAATGTTCTATTAGTATCAATGTTTATACATGTGATTAGAAATTTGAGATAAATATTGTTAATTAAAGGAAATCAAAAGAGTTGCTCAACTAATTATAATATTATAAAAAATTTACTATAACTTAATTAGGTAATTTTTAAGTCTAGTGGGTGGAGCATTCGTAAAAAAATTAAATTAACGTGCAAACCGAACCCAACCCAACAACCATAATAATATATTTTACTCTAACTTAATTACGTAATTTCAACGCATAATGGGTGAAGCAATCTAAAAAAATGAAATAAAAATCAAACCGATCCCAAACCCATGAACGAAAAAATGGGTAGAATGAAGTACCCAACAACCATAATAATATATTTTACTCTAACTTAATTACGTAATTTCAACGCATAATGGGTGAAGCAATCTAAAAAAATGAAATAAAAATCAAACCGATCCCAAACCCATGAACGAAAAAATGGGTAGAATGAAGTGAACTTTAAGTTTTGATAGTTTAAGAAAAAAAATCTAAATCAATTTACAAATTTGTTGCATGTTATCAAAGCTTATCACACAAACACCGACAAAAAACAAACCTAACAAATAACGGTTTCATAAATTTTAAACGTTCTTAGGTCAATCGAATACTCTATTTAATTTAGGTAAACATAAAAGTATAACAAAAAAATCTCTCGTAGTTTCTGTATATACCATATTTATGTGAAACTTATTGACCTTTCTGAATTAAGTATATTTGTGCATAATTCAACAATTTACAAAATATTTTTCTTATTGATCGGTTAACCGCAAAATAATTGTATTTCTTAACTTTATTGTAATTGGTATAATTTGCAATCCCGAATAAGAATTTTACTTCGGACTTAGCGACAAATTACAAGCTTGGTAAATTGTTGCCTTGACTTTTCTCAACAATCGCTGTCTCGATGTACCAAAAATTTTATGGTTTAAATTTGCAAAGGGAACGCTTTCTAAAAGTATATGAATTGCTGCGTAAATCCTAGCACACTAGCCACTCACCCATTGAAAGCCCTATTGGAGGGCGGTCGGGGCCTGAAGAGTAGGTCTCCGTGGTTTCTCGAGGTGTGGCCGTGGTGGGAGGGTCGTCGGTTGTTCCCGGCCACCGGCCCGGCCTGGGGTGGCCCGGCGGGGCGCTTGAGGGATCCGGCGGCGGGATTGAGCGGGTTCAGAGGTCCACAGTCGGACTCGGAGCTGGAACTCTCGCAGCTACCAGAAAAGCCGTGGCTGTCCCCACTGCCGGATGTGCTCTCACAGCCTCGCGGAGGCGGGGGGTGGACTTCAGCAGAGTGGTTGAGGCGACTGTAGGAATCCTCCATGCCCATCATCACACCTTCCGACGTATGAAGCTCTAAAACACACCAATTCTATTCATACATAAGCATGGACCGGCAAGCTAGGGGGTGGCTACCATAGGTGGGCAGGGGGGGGGGGTTGGGGGGGGGGGTTATACCCCCCCCAAAATTTCGGATTTTGCTGACACCCCCCCTTAAATTTGGGGTAGTCGGGGACACCCCCCCCCCCAAAATTCGCCTCCCAAAGAAAAATTTTTAAGTGTTATAAAAGGACTAAAAAATTTTTCCGCGCTTCGCGCGGAGTGTTTATTACCTTATTTCCCCGTTCATTACCTTTTATTACCTTTAAATTCCCCCGCTACGCGGGCAGTTTAAATTTCCCCGCTACGCGGGCAGTTTAAATTGGCAATTTATCTTAGTTTTTCAATTAAAATTCGATTATCCCATTCAGTAGTTAGGCATACATGTTTAATAAAACTACTATAAACACTATTATCCTTTTTTTTAACGTTTTAAACACATGTTATAAATGTATAGTATAGCTATAAAAAACCTTAAATTTTGTAATTAGTATCATTTGGAATTAAAATTTCTAGTGTATTTTAGCGCCTCAAATTATAAATTTTATCCTCCAGGCAGGGGGCATTGTTCCCCCCGAACCCCCCTGACTGAATTTTTAAGATCACAGAAAATTATGTAGAAATTAGGTAAAAAAACAAAAGTAAAATGTATGTTCACGCGATCACCAGGAGACGATTTTTAAGCCGTTTTTAGTATATATTTTAAAAAATTTTCGCCTCCCGGCGGCTGGGGGGACACCCAGCCCCCCGGCCGACGCTTCGCGTCGGCTGGCGCCGCTACGCGGCGCAGGCGGCGGCGCTTCCGCGCCGTTTTGACAACACTTTTCTCTTCCCCCCCAGACCGACGCCCCTGAAATGAAATCCTGACTGCGCCCTTGCACATTATTATTAAAAGAATTAAAAAAATAAAATTTATAAGTTGCAATAAGGTCTTATTTTAATCTTACACAGTTTTAAAGCATTTATAAGCTTGTTTTACGTTTTTTTACCCGTTTTTAAGCTCATTTTAAGGCAGCGCGGAAATATTGGGTACACCCCCCCCCCCCCTCAAAATTTGGGTCTTGCTGGACACCCCCCTAAAATTTGACCCCCCCTATACCCCCCCCCAAAATCCGAGAGGCTGCCCACCTATGGTGGCTACCCTGGGTAAATGACCCTTTGAAAGCTAAGAGGGGATCCGGGGGAAAGGGGTCCGTACCCCGCCCAGCTTTTTAGGGGGTTCGATCCAAGGTAGGCCAGTTTAAAATCTAGAGGGGTCTGGTTTCCAAACAAAGTTATTTTAAATGATCGACTTAAGTTTTTTAGCACTAATATAGTGTTTTATACACCAAAATACGCTTTTTATGTATAAAAAGAGAACAAAAATACTGTTTTTCACTAAAAAAACGTGTTTGTGACAGTAAATTTTAACCCAGATTTTTACCCAAAATTTGGCTTGGAAAAGAACGGGGGAGGGGGTGGATTGATAATTCCCAGAGGGGGTGTAGGGTGTCAAAATTAAAAAATTTTGGAGGGAGGGGGGCCTAGATTTTTTAGGGGGGGGTCCAAAATTTAGGGCTAGGGGGGTGCACCACACCTTTCCGTCTTATGCTTATGCATAATTCTGTTCATAATATCACAATAGCATGTCGTATTATTTCTAATTATAGGTGCTTTACAAAACCAATTATTTTGGTCAATCAAATTATTAAATCAAACACATCAACTTAGAAGGATTTATAAATACTAGCAGTGGCGTGCCCAGGGGGGGGGGGGGCGAGCCGTCCCCCCCCCCCCGAAATCCGGCGAAGCCGGATTTTTTCGTAAGGGGGGACCCTTACGTTTTTTGAAATTTGAGAAAGAAAATATTTTTTCTTAAATATTAATACAGAAACTTTCCTGATGCCTTTCAAAAGCATATCAATAGTCAAAAAACCAAATTTTCCCCGCTTCGCGGGTAGTTTAAATTGACAATTTATCTCAGTTTTTCAATTTCAAATCGATTTTGCCGCTCAATAGTTAAGGCATACATGTTAAATAAAACTACTAAAACACTATTAACCTTTTATTAACGTTTTAAACGCATGTTTTAAGTGGATAGGAATAAAAAACCTTAAATTTTGTATTAATTAACATCTGGAATTAAAATTTCTAGTGTATTTTAGCGCCTTAAATTAAACATTTTCTCCGCCGGGGGCATACTGCCCCCGGACCCCCTTGGCAAGGGGCTCTCCCCTTTGACCCCGCCGGGGGGCTCTCGCCACCCAGACCCCCCATTTCTGGGGGGCTACCGGCCCCCAGACACCCCCACAGGGTTAGTATGTACCCCCCAGACCGCTCCCCCGAAACGAAATCCTGGGCACGCCACTGAATACTAGTCCCCTTCCCTCTAATATCACAATAGTATGTCGCTCGTATTAAAAAATTAAAACACTAACCTTCAGAACTGGCTGAGCTGCCAGGAGAGAGGGCGGTAACTGGTCTGCTGGCCAAGTCCCTATGCACCGTTAACGGGATTATAGAAAAGCCACCCATGTTACTTGAATGTAAGACCGGTTGCACCTACAACAGCTTAAATTTAATAAATCAAAAATTGATAAAAGATTGCGTAAAAGTTTAATTGTGAAAAATTCATATTTTTTTAATTATGCAACAATAGGATGTTTTTCCTGAAACAAATCAAATTTTTTTTACTCGTTCACAATAATAATAATAGTTACCTACCTTATAGCAAGAATACATAACAAAGAATGTATAAATGTGTATTAAATTTCTTCCCTATCCGAGCATCGCTTTCACAGAAATTTAACCCCCGGGGGTTAAATTTAACCCCCCGGGGGGTCAAATTTGACAGCCCTTTCTTAAGGCATTAAAAAAAACCCGCTAAAACAAGCTAAAAAAGACACTTGTGTTATTAAGAGAGAAAATAAATGTAAAAACCAACAAATATAAAAATAAGTCCACAATTGACTAAAAATCACAATTTTATGAAAGAACAACCAGGAATAAAGGTCCTTTCATTAAAGTTTTAAAATTATTTACCAGAAAAAATGCCTAAGTTTAGTTATTTTGAAATCAATCTTAATTATTTGCATTCAATATTAACCTTTTATACAAACAAATATTTTAAGAATTGGAATTATACAAAAATATAGAAATTAAGATTTTAAAATAGGTGTAAACACAATAAATTTAAAAGGAAAGAAACAAAAATAACATTCGATTAGAAGGGGATTCGAACCCCTGACTTGGCAAAACAAAAACATTTGCCCGAACCACTGGGCTATCGCAGCTCGTTTCAATTTCAATTGGACGCTAAAAACCGTTTATAAACTCGAAATCAAAGACGCTCATTGTGTTTAAGCAATATTTCTATTTATGTTACGTGTTAGTTTTTGTTGCGCATTGCCTGAAATTGTCTTCCTTAGACATTATTGCAAAGGGAAAGCACAAGGATAGATTTGGAATTAGTAAAAACGATTTTACTCCTATGCTTTTCCAAGCCCGTATGCTGGCAGCAGCAAACCTTTAAATTAAAAATTTTTTCAAAAAAATAAGCCTTAAAAGTTTATTTTTTTCGAATTTCCAGGTTATTTTGTTAGAAAAACATATTTTCAAAGTTAAAAATCCTACACAAAATTGCTAAATATCGCAGCAGAAAAATGCTTATTTTTAAGTGTTTTCTTACATGCAAACATGTTTCCCCATTTGTCAACACAAAAACAAATTTCTAATAACTATGTCTCTCAACTTTTGCCAATATCCCAATGTATTTTTTTAAAGTAATGCTATTTTTCGTGTAAAAACGTTTGAATCCGCGATTTAGTCTGAAGTGCGTCATTTTAATTGCGGAAGACCCAATAAAAATCATGAATTATGACGTAATAACAAAAATTTGCATGACGTAAGGAAGTATTTTGGAATTTTAACTAAAATTTATGTTGCGTTTTCATGTGGTTATTTGGACCATTTTCTAATATGTTAAATCAAAAAAAATTTAAAAAATTTAAAACTAATCATGGGTGGCGCGGGAGCGCCACGGGGCAATTTAGCCCCGTGGCGCCGCGCCAACCATAAATTGAGGAGAACGTGGGTAAATTTTGAAATTCAGAATCCTTCTTCTTCTTCTT
>JASAMX010020648.1:0-12756 GCA_030248175.1 Microlaimidae sp. YZB2_3 | reverse complement strand
AGGACCCTTTAAAAATAGCTACGATACGCAAACTTTTGTTATAAACGATATTATTCAAAAACAGGTTTATTTTTAGTTTTATTTTGAAACTTTTTTTAGAGTTTTACCCTTAAGTATTTATCAAATTATTACTCTTTAGTGTTTTATAACAAAAGTTTGCGTTATTTTATTTGTCTCACGAAGCGTGTTAATTTAAATTATAAAAAAGAGCTTTTTTGTTTTCTAAAATGAAAGTTTTTAGAAGGTTTTCCGCTTCTCACTTATCACAAAAGACGAAAGATTAAAATACAAAAGACAAAATCGCAAGTTTTTTTTCGCTAGAACGTTTATATCTCAATACCTACTTTGTTTATTAAAAAGTTTTTATTAAAAATAGGATAATTGTTTTTAGAGTTTTTTAAAGTTTATCTTGCTTGTCAAACATACCTGAAAACTTTATTTTCCGTAACCATTTTATTTGGAACAACCAAAAATTGCATCACGGCGTACACCATTAGCACCAGGCTGAGGCAGAGAGTCACAGTCCAAAAAGCGCGTTCAGAACAGCACACCCGGTCCCAAATGCTCGGGTGTCTTTGGAAGTAGTTCGTGGACGTCCTTTTGTTGGACTGGCATTTGGGTATAGGGACTCCGGTAAAGGGGGTGTGACAAAGTTCGCAGAGGATTTGCTTTTCTGAGCGCTCATTGGTTGGTGATGACGAAAGGGCGGGCTCCTGGTCCCGGATTGGTTCCGGGCGGCTGCCGATGGTCTGCAGCCATTTCTTGAGGCAGCCCTTGTGGGCGTATTCCACGCTGCCGCGGCAGGCACAGGGGGATAAAAGGTCCTTGACAGGCTCCGCTTCCTGGCAGATCCTGCAGACCGATTCCGCAACAACTGCAGCTTCCAGATTTTCGACAGTTTTCATTATTATTTTATGAATTCTTGATCTTAAAAAGTCAGCGAACTTGAAAAAGTTCTAGCCAGAATAAACATGGGCGCGTACAAAGTTAATAAATTGAATGACTGAAGCTGGAAATATATAAGTGTACTGACAATGAAAAGATTTCACAGCAGCTTGTGATTGGGAAATCCAGAGACTGTATTATACCGGTACAGGACGCTTTGACGAATTTTTTATCCTGAGAAACTTAGTTTTATACACTCAAGCGCAGTTCTGTGTTTGGCTAGTGTTTGGTTTACAGCTTACGTTCAGAGATCGTGATTTATAATTTACAATCTAAAGAATAGTGTTAAAAATCCAAAATAAGGTATAGCAACCTTCGAACAAATGAATTAAAAAAACGAAAATTGCGGGGGATGTAAGTCGAAATATGTAAGTATAAATTAAAGTTTATTCACCTTGGAAAAATTGAAATTAATTGAACGGGAGTGTGGGAGGTCCAGAAGGGATTCGATTCTCCGTATGTGAAAAAAAGAACAGCATTTCTTGTCGACCCGTTGTTTCTTTTTAATTAAAAAATACAATGCACGTGAGATTTCCGCGGTTAAGAAATAATTATAGATACTGATGCTACATGTATTTAAAAAAAACAGAATAAAATAACAATTATTTACTAAAGCGAAAATTTTTTATTTAATAAAATCCGGCGCGGGCCAGTTCGCGTGTGTTTTAAACCGTAGATGGAAAAGGACGATTGCAACTGTGAGTAGATTGAATGGACAATTGGGAAAAAACCGGATTTAATAATAATAAACTAGAAATTTTGCGAATTCAAAAAGAAATTCAAGTTTAGACAGCGGCCAATTTTGATTTTACTTTATTTTTATGACTTGGTTTTTATGATTCTCTATAGCTTTAATAAGTAGCATTTAAATAACTAATATAAAAGAACCAAAATGTTAGTGAGGTTTAAATTTAAAACTTCCAAAAGAAATGAAAAGGGAGAAATTAATTTTGGTCATTTACAGTTTTAAACCCAGACTAACTTTTCCATATGACGTCTACAATTATTTTTCCTGGTAAAAAATTACTATACCGAGCTCGCCATAGAGTATAATTTACTAATATTTTGTTAGAAACGGCTATCTTTTGATCACGGATACCCGTTTCCGCAACTGATCACGAAGAAACCCCATTTATATTAAGCATGTTCAGCTAAATTTGGCAGTTCCACTCTGGTCAAAATCCATTGTTCTAAACTGAAGGAATTCCCTGCGCATCAAAGGACACCGCGCGCATAAAGGGACGCCCGCATTTATGTCTAATAACGCGCCGCGCCTTTCTAATAACCCGCCCGCGGGGCATTCTTTTAGCCATATTCCCACCTTTATTTTGAAGCCCTGTTTTGCCGCTGCTCCTCCGACAACCTATCCCACTGAGCAAAACATATATGACGTGATCACGAATACTATATGACATTTTAAAGCTAAAAAAATTCTGAGGTGTCACTGAACAAAATATAAAACTGGAAAAAACTTTACAGTGAAACTAAGTTACTTTCTAACCAATTTCTTACATAGTTTACGTTCTATTTTTCCAAAAATCGCGAATAAAAACATTCAGGTTTGTCGATAATCTCAGATTTTTTAAAAAGCGGTTGAGTGTTAAAGGTTTAAAAAAAGTGAGCCAATCAAAATTCAAAATTATGAAAGTGGTTGAGTGTTGAAGGTTTAAAAAACGGTGAGCCAATCAAAATTCAAAATTAACACGCTAACATATTCAGCTAATGAATGCTGAATAACCTAAATGTTTTTTCCATGGTTTGATCCATTCCACATCCTGTTTTATATTTCTTTTGCATCTGTTCCTGTGGAACATAACGTCGTTACTACGGCAAAATGAGCCACAGTTTGTATAAATCGTGTGTGCCTCTGACTTATTTTAAATCTAAAACAGGACCCTGTTAACTACAGAATTAGTCACAGTCACGTGTATTTTATAATGACACTGGCTCATTTTGCCGTAGTAACGACGATAATGCCAGTCCGAATGTCTTCAGAAATTATAGGTTTCTTATTGATCTTGCAATATAGTTTATAGAAATTTTTTAATACTTTTAATTATATTTTGCGGATTTTAGCCATTTATTACAAGAAAACAAAAGAGTTAAAATAAAATACTTTCACTTGCATAGAAAAATTTCTGTTTTGCTGAATTATTTTAATAAATTTTCCTTGCGGCTCTTTAAATATACTAAGTAAATAAGTATTATATTCAAAAAGGGTCTTACTTTAAAATTCTTTAAATATTAGTCTATACAAAAATGATGCGGACTGGCGACAAAACTCGAACTTTGAAATGTTATATATCCATAAGGAGGTTAGAATATATGTGCAGGACATATATGGGAGCATAGCTCAGACTCTTGGCTATCTCTTGAAAAGGTTAGGAAAAAAATGTTTTTTTATTACGTCATCACTACAGCCGATGCAGTGAAAAAAAAACCTGGTCCAAAAAAAATCTTTTTTATTAGTACGAGATAAGAAACGCCGCTTGGTATGTTGTTAAAACATACTTTTCTGAGTTTTTTCTGAAAGTTTGAGCGAAATCGGCTCGCTCAAATTTTTTTATAATGCGTTGAATGCGCACGGTTTTTGCTATTTTTCGCGAATTTTTGCCACGCTAATACACTGTCCAAATTATATTTTGTTTTGCTTCCTGCTCAAAGTGTGTACGATATTGATCATATTGTTATATACTACATGTCCACCAATTTTTATTCCTTACTTTTGACCTAAAATTTTTTTTTGGAGGTTTACCCCCCTGGGGCTAGGGGGGGGGGGGCAAGCACGAATACAAAAATGTTTTTCAAAATTTTTTTACAAAACCATCAAAAATGTAAAATTTATCACATATGACGAATTTTGATAAATCGTTTGTGTAAAAAAAACTAATATTAAGCTTAAAATAAGCTGTCAAAAATGACGAATTTAAAATTTGGAAGCATTCCAAGCCCGTATGCTGGTGTATAACATATGGTATATAACTGGTATGCCGTATACGTATAAAACATACCACCCAGACGTTAAAAATCCAGCGTACTTTCTTCTTTTTTGGAGGAAAACGACCTTATTATGGTTAGCCCTAGATCAAATTTAAAACTTTAAACTATTTTTACTTATGATTTTTTCTGTGCGAAGTCTTATGAAAACCCCTTATTATTAAATTTCGATTTATTAAAAACATCCGTTTTCAAAAGACTGAAAATATTTTCTTAGTTTTTAATTAAAAACCGTAGGTTGCTAATAAGATTTTTGTGAAATTATACAATTTCTTTTTAAGTTTTTTACTAAATTTTTTTGGCTTTTCTTCATTGTAGTAAAAACCAAGAGTTTTACTTGTTTACCATAGTTTTTGTCGTTTTTTATTGATAAAAACATAAATACATAAATCGAAATTATATAATATTATCGGTTAATCACTACATAATTTGTAAAAAAATATATGCTTGGATTTTACAACAATCAATTTTTTTGTTTTACCCCAGCAAGCAATTTTTCGTTTGACTTGAATGATCAAAACTAGTTCAGCGTTAATACAAAAAAATCTACATTTCCATGCAATGTTTTTTAAATTTGCATTTAAGTAAACAAAAATGTTTAATGACTTGATTGAAAAGGACATCACTGCACAGCAATTTTAGCAAAAAATAAAAATAATACGTATCAATTTTATTACGCCCTGTCTCAATGTTCATAGTGTGTTTTTATTAAAAGTAAAAAGAAGAAAAAACAATATTAATTTTAAATAAATACATTCTATAGCACGGAGAAGTATTAATTATGGAAATACAAACCACGTAGTACACTAATAAAATACTATACAATTTGTTTAACACAAATTTAAACAACCATAAAATAACTGATTTAATTTCAGACACGACAATTGGCTGTTTCTATTGACAACGTAATTGTATTCGCGCAGATAAATTACTATAATATAACAATTTACAGAAAATAAATATGCACAAAGAGAGATCACAAACAAAATCATAATAGCCAAAAATAAGGCTTTACGCATGAATTAATTTAGTTACATTGCAAAACTCTTCAGTGTTTGGTGTTTTATAATCTATTTTTAATGTTTATTTAGTAAAGTAAATTGAATGTGAATAATTTTAATGATATAACTTTTGAAAAATAATTATAGATCTGCGTTTGAAATGTTTTTATAAAACAATGAAAGTTTCAAAAAAGACATTGTTGATATTTATAAAGAAAAACATTATAAAGCTTTTTACGTCAACTAACAAAGAAGGATGAAAAACAATTAGGTTTTTTCACAGACTTTTTATGAATTAAGTTCACACGATTATTTTATACACAGAGTGAAAAATATATTAAAAAAACATACAATAACAACAAAAAAATTGCTGCAAAACATGAAAGCCCAAAGAACAATCTTTTTTACGAATCATTAAAAAACAAAGCAGAAAATTTAAAAATCAAAACAACAATAAAAAATTGCAGTGATACACTCCAAAGCATAAAGGACGTGTAGTTTCTTGAAAAACCAGATTTTTGATATTTTTACGTGGTTGTAAACAAACACTTGGCACGTGTATTGCATATTTGTTTAATTTTTTTGTTTTCATTTTGAAACGGCTAATCCTTAATAATTTTCTACCCACCCTAAAGCTTCCACTTCAAATTAAATTTTTTACAGACGATTACACAATCAACAATGACTTGTTTATTTTTTAATTTCATGAAAAAAATTTTTATACCAAACGGTATTTAGAAGCGGTTTTGAAATTGTATGCGTAAAATTTGCTTGTATTTTTATGGTCATAAAATATTATATTTTTATTCCAAAAAAAAATTTAGAGTGTTTATTTACCTACATACCTTGACACTGGTATAGTTTTAAATCAATAATTCCCGTGTTGATATCGCAAAAATTCGTTCGTAGCCGACTCCGCTTTTTGGTTTGTAACTAAAATATACATTCAATATGTCTGAGTTTAATTCTACTGAAAGTTTTTGATTAATCTTTTTTATTACCTTTTGTGAGATCGGTGAATTGAGGTTGTTTTTTAACCAGCAGTTCAAACTGCGTTCAAAGTTTTAAACTCCATGGGTTGATATGAATTTTTACATAATAAACAGATTTTTCGAAATATTGTTACCGCTATTCCGATACTAATAATCAATAAAATGATAATCAATATAATCAATAACGGAATGGATCTTCCGTCAGTGTTATTTTCAAGAAGTTTCAGCGCTAAAAGCAAGGGAAGAATGCAGCACATTAAGGCAACGGTCAATTGGCATGTTGTGAAACAATTTCTGTTTTCGGTAAATTTGATTTTTCCTTGGCAGATTTCACATTGGCCTGTGTCGATTTTCTAAAACCATTGGAATACTTTTTTTGCGATTAACTCAAAAATAGACAAATATCATAATTAGAATATTTGCATAAAATATTAACTATGTAAAATTACTATTTTTCCAGAAAAAATAGGTTCCTCCATGTTTGATTTAGGATTTGAAAAAAAAAATTATAAATTTGACTATATAAACGGTGTCAGCATTCTTCTCAGAGGTACGGGGTCTATAGAGCCACAAGCAGGGAACTTGGAGCCATGGAAAATTTTTGGGAACTTGGAGCCATGAGCAATGGGAACTTGGAGCTTTTAATAAAAAACTGGTTTCGGGTTGGATTTAGGCTTCGCTTAGGCTTAGGTAAAAGTTTTAGCGATTTTCATTTTCGGCTCCAAGTTCCCAACTTACGGCTCCAAGTTCCCGACTTATGGCTCCAAGTTTCCTATTTTTGGCTCCAAGTTCCAGCTCTAAGTTCCCAAGGCTCCATCGACCCTAAATCTTCTCAGACATTTTTTCTTTAAATGAAAATTAGTACTTTTAAAAAGCATTTTACAAGATGTGACAAATTGGTATTAAAATATAAGATGAATACGCCTGTAGGATTGACTAAAGTTTAGTACTCTTAAGCTCTCTTTTACACTTTTGGGTTTATTTTTATTGCGTCTCAAACGCCTGTGTAATTTAGGTACGGGGTCTTTAGAGCCACAAGCTGGGAACTTGGAACCATGGAAAATTTTTGGGAACTTGGAGCCTTTAAGGAAAAATTGGTTTGGGGTTAGATTTAGGCTTCGCTTAAGCTTAAGTAAACGTTTTAGCGATTTTTACTTTCGGCTCCAAGTTTCCTATTTTTGGCTCCAAGTTCTAGCTCCAAGTTCCCAAAGCTCCATCGACCCTAAATCGTAATTTATCGTGTTAGCGTTAGTAACGTCTTGTTGTGGGACTGTTTCACACCGTAGTGATTAATGACAAGTGACAGCGGGTTTCGCGCGCATTTACACTTACTGTTACTTGTCACTGATGTAAACGTGTTGTCACTTGTCACTGATGTAAACGTGTTGTCACTTGTCACTAATGTAAACGTGTTGTCACTTGTCACTGATGTAAACGTGTTGTCACTTGTCACTGTGATGTAAACGTGTTGTCACTTGTCACTGTGATGTAAACGTGTTGTCACTTGTCACTGTGATGTAAACGTGTTGTCACTTGTCACTGATGTAAACGTGTTGTCACTTGTCACTGTGATGTAAACGTGTTGTCACTTGTCACTGATGTAAACGTGTTGTCACTTGTCACTGATGTAAACGTGTTGTCACTTGTCACTGATGTAAACGTGTTGTCACTTGTCACTGATGTAAACGTGTTGTCACTTGTCACTGATGTAAACGTGTTGTCACTTGTCACTGATGTAAACGTGTTGTCACTTGTCACTGATGTAAACGTGTTGTCACTTGTCACTGATGTAAACGTGTTGTCACTTGTCACTGATGTAAACGTGTTGTCACGTGTCACTGATGTAAACGTGTTGTCACTTGTCACTGATGTAAACGTGTTGTCAGTTGTCACTTAGGTGTGAACCATGCCGTAGGGCTAGTTGACACCAGAGTAACAAGTGACAGCGGGTTTCGCGCGCGTTTACTCTATTACACTGTCACTTGTCGCTTGGATGTAACGTTTTGTCACTTGTCTCTTTTCACTCCGGTGTTAACCAGGCCTAAGTGTTAAAAACGGCAAAACACACGATTACGCGATGATGCGACCTGTCTAAGACGTGTTTTTCTCGCTCTTTTCCTTTTTGTATTTGTTTATTACTTAAAATATTTACTATATCAGAACAGAATTTGATTTGCTCAGTTCTTTGGCAAACAAAAATCAGTGTACTTTATGCTACGAATTAAAAAAAGCAAACAAAGCAAAGCAAATCAACAAAATAAATAGGTTCGTTGTTTCTTTAACAGTTCTTCAAATGGCTATCACATGATCCCCCATTTTTATGCGCTTCCAAAAATAGGCAAAATACAGTTATGGTTTGTCTATATTCGCTTTTAAAACATTATTTTTTTAAAAGCGTCGAAATCAATATCAAAGATTTAGGGTCGATGGAGCCTAGGGAACTTGGAGCTGGAACTTGGAGCCAAAAATAGGGAACTTGGAGCCGTAAGTGGGGAACTTAGAGCCTTAAGTTGGGAACTTGGAGCCAAAAATAAAAATCGCTAAAACGTGTACCTAAGCCTAAGCGAAACTTAAATTTAAGCTTAAACCATTTTTTTCTGAAAGGCTCCAAGTTCCCATTGCTCGTGGCTCCGAATTCCCAAAAATTTTTGATGGCTCCAAGTTCCCTGCTTGTGGCTCTAAAGACCCCGTACCATATCAAATGCTTCTTTTCGACTATTTTTTATTGAACGTAATGAATTAAGCTCCCACTTTTATATTATATTAATATTATAATTAATTGTGTTGTTTCGACCAACGACCAATTTACCTTTTTCTCAATCCACCGCTCTAAACATTTTTGGTGAGAATAGAGCAGAGATCCTTTGCAACCGCACGGAGAAATAAAACCCGCCGCCCGCCCACCGGTTTGTAAACAATAACGGCAGATTAAAGTCGTCGAATATTGTAATTCGGTCATCGGTACATTTTCAATGGGCCATAAAAAGTGCTCTATGAATAGAGCAGGAAAAATGGGTGATTTTCCTCCAGAAGTATGTTAACAGCACGTTAAAGGTAAAGAATATTCCGATTCAGCCATCGGCGGGTTTCTAATATTACACACTAGCAATGACAAATGCTCTATAAAAAGAGCAGAAAAAAAGGGCGATTTTCATCCGGTCGTAACGGCACGCTTTGGCATTTTTTTGGCATTTTTTTAAAAACAAAGTTTTTAAAAAAATGCCATTTTTACGAAAAAAAATTTAAAAATTCATACGCTTCCTGTATAAAGCACGATTTATAATTTTTGCAGTCAAGTGATTTTGCTGCCTTTGTAAAGCATATATTAAACATTGTAAACATGCATGCAAGTAACGCGTCTATTTTTAACAGGTCGTAGCTTGTTTGGTTTGTTGTTTTCCAATGCCGGAACAAAATAGGTAGACTAATCTAAAAGGGCTAAATTTAGTTTTTAAGAGCTTTCAATGCTGATTTTTATGTCAAAATGTATAAAAAATTAACATAATTAACATAATAAAGGATTAGATTTTTATAGTGAAATTTAAACAGTTTCTACAAGTCATTTGTATCCTTGGTAAATAAAAACAACAAAAAATTGTATAACTAATTTTAAATAGAAATATTATGTTAGGTGTGGTGTTGATTTTCCGATACTGTTTTTTCCGCCTAACGCTATATAATATATAACTTTTTTCACTTCAAGCCATGCTCGCTGAATTTATGAAATTGCTGAATGACAATAATGAGATGTATTTCTTTAATTTGAATTTTTTTTTAAAAAAAATCGTCGCGCAATGAAATAATTTAAACACTTTTTTATATAATTTTTACCAATGATACAAAAAAGTAGAAACATTTTTTAAGGTGCGGTGCAGAGTCAAAACTTTTATCAAAATTTTAAAAATTTTTGGCCAAAATCTTAGTCGGTTTTTTAATAGTTTTCATTTTTATTTTAAATATTTATAACGGTTGAACAGATATTTAGTATAAATTTTCATAACGAAAAAGGGCGTTTAGAAAAATTTGTTCTTGATAAGAATTTTTTCTTGAGATTCAAAGTTTTTGTTAAAATAGAAATAAAACAATTTTTACTTTACTTTTATACTGTACTTTTTTTTGTTTTTTTTGACAGCTTAATTGTAAAATTTTTAGAAAACCTTTCTCAATTACTATTTTAGCGAGAAAAAACTTACCCGATTGTTTTTTAATTGTGAAAAATGATGTGGGGTCGATGGAGCCTTTGGAACTTGGAGCTGAAACTTGGAGCCAAAAATAGGGAACTTGGAGCCGTAAGTTGGGAATTCGAAACCAAAAATAAAAATCGCTAGAACGTGTATCTAAGCCTAAGCGAAGCCTAAATCTTACCCTAAGCCAATTTTTTCTTGAAGGCTCCAAGTTCTCATTGCTCGTTGCTCCAAGTTCCCAAAAAATTCCGATGGCTTCAAGTTCCCTGCCTGTGGCTCTAAAGACCTTGTGCCGTGAAAAGTAAAAAAAAAACAACACAGGGCCTGGTATTTAAAAGCTTACTAAATTTTAATTTGCTGTGGTGATATTTAATACTATTTTTTTAAATATGAAGTGAAACAATATTATATCCACTGTTAAAATAGTAAAACTACAATATTTAAAAAAACCAACGTTTTCTGATCAATTAAGCAAATATCGCTATTAAAATTTTATTATCAAGCGTTTGGTTTAAATTATTTCAAATCTGTCAAACTATTTTGACTTAATAAAATTAGTTGTGTAAATTTAAAAAGTTTATTTTTTTTGCTTAAATTTTTAGCCGGACTCGCGGGAACCGGGTCCCAATCCATTCAAAAACGCTACCGGGTCACGATTCGAATTACCAACGAAGATTTCGTTCCCGCCCTTCAAGACACCCATTCCACCGAATCCGTGGAGCTGGCAGAAAGGGTTAAAACTGCGGTAAGTCCTTTTATCGTGGGAGTTTAGAGCCCAAATATTTAGAGCCAAAGACACTTGGATCCAAAAAGATCCAGAGCCAAGGGATATTAAAGCCGAGGGAATTTCAAACTCAAACGATTAAAAGTTAAAGGGACTTTGAAACCGCGAAAACTTGGAGCCCAAAAAAATTAGAACTAAAGACAGGTTCATACTTATGTAAAAACGTCCTTTGGACAAAGTCCAAAGGACGTTTTGTGAATGAAGTCGAAAGTTTATTCTTGCTAAAAAATGATCCAAATCATTTTGTAATGAACTATTTTTCCAAAATTTGTCGGCGGCTCTAAGTTTTTTTTTTACAACGCCAAGAACCTAGTACCGCTTAAAATACTAAACATGAATTCTATTAGGGTGAAAATAGCAGGGTGATGAAGTAACCACTCATCTTCGAGAAAATATCACGTGGAGCGACACACCTGACGCAACTTAATAATAACAAAAATATATAATATACCGAAAAATGTGCAACTCCTATATAAAAAAGTTCGGAAAAGTAGGCCATTATAATGAGCCTCTCCATTTAAACGACACTCTCCACTATAATAGCATAGTAGCCATTTTAATCCGGCAAGTTAAAATGAAAAAAAGCCATTATAATAGCCATTTATTGATATAATTTCACTTCTTTATACTCGCAAGTGTAATACTGTCCGGGCCGCATAAGTTTTACCGTGTGGGACAGTATTAAACCAATACGAAAAAACTCGTTGGGCCCGGACAGTATTACACTTTTGAATATATATGAAATAAAATGAAATGAATATGGCCATTATAATGGCTTCTTTTCCATTTTAACTCGCCGAATTAAAATGGCTACTATGCCATTATAGTGGAGAGTGTCGTTTAAATAGAGAGGCTCATTATAATGGCCTATTTTTCCGTACTTTTTTATATAGGAGTTGCACCTTTTTCGGTATATTATATATTTTTGATAATAATATTGGTTACATCATCCCTGCCAACTTTTTTTTTATTATTTTTATTCTCGCACGTTCATTCTTTATTTCTTCCTGGCGGTGAGCAGTTACGCCCATAATCTCAGCCCGAAGGATTTTAATTTTTTTTTTATGGTGGTTTTTTTTTTTTTTGTTTTTTGTTTTTTTTTTTTTTTTTTTTTGTTTGTGTTTGCCAACACGCAGAAACTCGTGCGGCTGTATAGTTAGTGAGTATATATGGAGTAAAATAAAGATCAATAAATGGCTAATATAATAGCCCTCTCCATTAACTCGCGAGAAAATGTATTGTAGTGGTGAAATTTAAATGGGGCATAGGCCACCTTTTTGACTTTTTTAATGGGAGTTGTTTTATATTATATATTTTTGCCGTAAGTAGCAAACTTGTAGTCTTTTAAAGAGGAAACAGCTCAAGCTTCGACCTAGGCTTAAAGCTCTTGGGTTTTTAGGGCTCCAAGTTCCTGTTCTTAGAACACCAAATTTTTCAAATCTCCACTAAAACAACATTGAGCTCAATTATTTCTTTGTTTTTTTATATTATTTTTTAATAAGATTTTAATTATTATTTTAAATAAACTCTTTCGGTTTCAAGATTGATATTTATTACAATTAATTAGTTTTAACGTTATAATATTTTAATGATTAATCGTTTAGGTTGACAGTACTTTAACAGCGAAATTAAAGGGTTATTCGCATTCCAAGGTGGTGGAATTCAGGTAATTTATCGATTTTTTATTTTTACCAGCTCTCTTAAGATTTGGTACAAGTAAGAAATTAAATAAATATAAATTAAAAGTAAATAAAATTTCCTAATATATATAAAAAAACATTTCATTATGCATAGAAAGAAAAAAATAACTTTGAACCAAGAGCAATACGTAACTGAACCAAGTATGTTAAAAA
>JASAMX010020647.1:0-15809 GCA_030248175.1 Microlaimidae sp. YZB2_3 | reverse complement strand
TATGTTACACGTTCAGTTTCATATACTTCATCAGGTTATCATCCACAAGTTTTTTTGTTTGCAAGAATTGCGGTTCTTATGTAGAATAATTTACAGTATACGTAAAAAAATTGTCACGTAGGATCTTATTCAACAAATTGTAGATTATTCCACAACGCGTTGTGGATTTTTTTACATGATAAAAAATTTACACATAAAATATAATATTACATTATAATTCAACAACTGTTTAACACACAGTCGGACATTCTCTACTCTTTATGCATTCTTGACTAGGGGTTATTGCCTTATTAGCTTCTGTTTATAACAAATATGCATAAAATTAATAAAATATGAATTTATGCCATGCAGACAAAAAGTTAATGGTTACTTGAGAAAAACACAGAAATTAAAACGTTATTAAAGTTTTTAAACAACGTGCTAACATAGCACCTAGTTAACAAGCGTTAGTGGACCGGCCCCGAAGTCTAAAAACGAAACTAATAAAAAGGAGGCTTCAAAAACTCAAATAAAGTTTGGAATTTTTGATGAAGGCCTGCGCTACCAAGAAAAAAAAGGCCGCCTTATAAACTATATATGTCTAAAAGCAACAAAATTTTTTGTCAACCGTCCATACGTGCAAAACTATTACAAACAAACAAACAAACAAACATTTACAAACATTCCCTTCCCCTTTTTTTGGTTTTGCCATGGTTTTTGAATATATTTGAGCTACATTATAAACTATATTAGTGGAAACTAAGGCCATTCTAGTAAAAAATTTATTAAGGTTGTTAGTTAGAAGAAATTGTTTAAAAATATTGTTAAAAGTAATTTAAAAAAAGTTACCCAAAAACAATTACTGCAGATCCTAGCCAATTTAAAACCCAAGCCACGGCTGATGTTTTTGATCTGATATCCTGAGGACAGGTAATTTATATTTTCAGGCGCACCAGGCGCACTGGAATATTCAGGCCCATTAGAAACTAGCCCAAGCCTACGCGGTTCCTAAGCCTAAGCGAAGCCTAAAAAACAACCTAAACTTTCTTCACGCAGCTATTTGATAAAGTTTAGGTTTTTTTCAGGCTTCGATTCAGGCTTAGGAACGCGTAGGCTTATGCTCGTTCCTTGACCCCCCTGACGCGCCTTACGTTTATGTGCGCGCCTGAAAATATAAATTACCTGAGGACACACTTCCCCAGCTATGACATCTTGGCTACGGGTGACAAACCTTCATGATGATTGGCGTAGACCAATATAAGACCCGGCACTGATAAAGCTGGCACTTGGTTTGCAAAATAAAAATAGCAAATTTCCTAAAATATTCAAAAAAAGTCCGTTAAATAAATGCTGCAATTTTGGTCCTAAATAAACTTGCCTCGGTTGGTTTGGAAATTCCTTATTGGTACTAACTATTCTTTTGAAAACTGGTAGACTAAAAAGTTTTTAATAAAAAAAACTCTTTTAATCTATTTTTAAAATTTGGTTTTAGAAACTTACTTCACCTTTTTTTAATTTTTGAAATGTTCAAGGCAACAATAATGTATTAAAACGGTAATTTTTGCTTACAATTTTTCATACTAAAAACATTTCGCTTAGAAAACACTAATAAAGGGTTTTTTATTTTATTGGGCGTTTTCCTATTTTTCTTTTTTCATGAAAATATTTTTAAAATTTAAAACAATTAAAAGCATAAACACATTTTTATCGTAATTTTTGTCATAAAGACTAATTAGTATTTTTTTAATTTTTAGTTTTATAACATTAACAATGTACAATAATTTTTCTTATGCAAGTCAATTTTTGTTTGGTTTTTTTTAAATTGTCTCATTAATTGTGATTTTGTGTTTCGTATATAAAAATTTCATGTCTTGGTAAATTTAAATGAATAAAATTGTTTTAATTTCAATTTCTGGGGGGCGCTAGGGGGTATAGCGTTTTCTTAAGCCAGGGTGAGATTCATAAAATATCGTTCAAAAAATCTAGGATTTTTTTATTCTGTGCACCATTTAGCGACAACTAACCGGATAAATCACATTTTGTGTCCAAATCTCTTAATAATCCTAGGTATTTACCTTATTAAGGGAGTTGTCCAAGAAGATTATTTTGGAAAACAAGACATTTTATTATATTAACTTGACTATTTGACAAAAAAAACTTTAATTTTTTTACAAAATGGTATTGAAATTTCGAAAATCGAGTAAGAGTAAAAGTAATCCAAAATCTGTTATTTTTATTAGTTTAAGCAAGAATACATAAGAGTAGAGAATGTTCGACTGTACACTAAATTTGTAACCAAAATTTTGCGGAAAAACTGACCACTTTTTAATTCGTGTGCGACTTTCTCACAAAAATCACCATTTCTGCTAGTTTTTCCGCGCTCGGATTTTTTGACACAGTGTTAGTTTTCTCGCAGTGGGGACTGCGACTCGCACTCTATGCTGCTTTATTGGCTCTGGGATTTTTTTTCGCACTGCGAGCCTAGCCGCGCAACAAAAAAATACAGACGCTGGTAGTCATTTTCAATGGAATAAAACACTTTGAAACTTGTTTTATTTAATATTTAAAACGTTGGAAAGTTACTTTATTTTTTTAAAACCTAAAAAGTTTTAACATCTTAAGGTCAAAAAAAACGACTTTTACTCATTTAAACACAAAGTTTTTGCTCCGCTTTGTTTTTATTTTTTTTTGTTGTGCATCCCGACTCGCAGTGCAAAAATAATCGCGAAATCTTGTTTTAAAAAATAATGAAAAAAACTGACTTTTTTCGAATGTGTAAAATACGAAATCTTAAATCAATTTGGGTAATAAATGTGTTTTTTGTTTTATTTTTGGAAAGGTTTCTTTACTTTAGTTTAGGTCCAAATATGAAAGATAATTGAAAAAAAAAGATTAAATACTATTGAAAATCTTTAACATGTCAATTTTTTTTAAAACAAAACTATACTGTATTTTGTCTGCTGGACGAGGCACGAATCAAGAATTGGGGCAAACAGGATCATTATACAAAAAACAAAACTCATTAGGTAATTACTAGTGATGGGCGGAACTGCCAGAATTCCAGGACACCGGGACAGGAACCGGAACCGGAATTCCAAATTTTGCCCGGAACATCCGGAACCCGAATGCGGAACTGCCTACTAAACTGCGAAACCCCCGGAACACCACCAGAACCGTAATTAAGATTTTCCAAAAATCCGGAACAAGAACCAGAATCGGAATTCCAAATTTTGCGCGGAACATCCGGAACCGGAACTGCCCATCACTAGTAATTACCATAAATTACTGCTATTAAATTTGTGGTTAACCATATTTTATAAAAATATGGTTACAAACTAAAAAGAAAACCTTCGAAATTAACATGGACCATATTGATAATTTTTACAAAAAAGCTAAATCAAAAAAAAGAAACATTTGAATCTCACCAATCACGCCGACGACAAACGCCACTAACAACAAGTTTCGACGACCGAAATTCTCTATTAGTACCAGAGCCAGGAGGCAAAATAGCAGGCCGGGTATCTGGGTGACGATGACGGATATTTGGCTGTCCTCGGAGTTGAGCCCCAGGGCGCGAAGAACGGTGTTGGAGTACTGCATCGCGATGTCGATGCCGCTGAAATCTGTCAACAACCATAGGGAAACAGACGTTTTGAAACACTTTAAGTTGCAGTATTGTTTTTAGTTTTAGCATAAATGATTAAACTATACGTTTATTATGCCTTAAAATACAGTGACACTTGTTGTGCGATAGGTTTTTTTACTTGATAATAGTATAGGCACCTTGCACTGGATCTCGGTTTATACATGAAGTATGTAATATACACAAACGTCACCATAATCGATAATTACCGTATCTCCTACTTATCTTTTGTAGTATGCAGATCAACCCATCGAAAGCGCGCAAAATTTTGATCGGCTGATCTGCAACTACGAAAGATAAGTAGGAGATACGGTAATTATCTATTATAGTGACGCTTATGCATATTGCATACTTCATGTATAAACCGAGTTCCAGTGCAAGTTGCCTATAACTGTGGATAATAGAATACAATTACTATGGTCAAACACTTTTCATTTAAACGGAAGTTGTTCAGTGTTAAATATCTCATTAGAAATATGACGGTATAAAAATCACTTTCAACCAGTGAGTGCTCGAAAAAAATTTATCTTCAATAAACGTGGAGATCTTCTCTTTTTAGCTCCTCCCACTTTACTTTCCACAAAGCAAAACAATAGCAGCCAATCACGAATAGTACCCATTATATAAAGGTTCTAAAGATTCTAATGTGATGTTTACAATTCGATTTAAATCTTGTACCATGTTGTACGAAATTGTAATATTTAGCAATGCAATCAAATTTCTTATGAATCTATATGTAATTTGTTATCGCATACGGTCTCTTTTAGGCTGAACAAGCCACATTAATTTTTGTTTAGTATTTAACCCCAGTTTTAATAATAGTAACCAACATAATAAAATTTTGAAATTCAGTGTAGACCTCAATTTACAGAAAAAACTATCAAAATTAGTGCAATCCTCAATTTTCAAAATAACAGTAAAATTTCTGTAAAAGCAAACCACGTAAAGTTTTTTTATATCAGAGATGGCAACCGTACTTGATATAAAAACCCATAAAACATCTAAACCGAACTTTTCAGTAATTACTAGTTTTATTTCGATTCCCAACTCTTATGAATTGTGATTAGTTCTTATTATAGTGACGCCAAATTTACGTATTTTAATTGCTCCTACAGGGCAGCCTATTTTTACTCCCTAAACTAATATAGCAACCAGGGGTCGCATTCTGACTCGCGGCTAAAAGTTACCCCAGGGTAACTATTTTTTACGTGCTTAAGGATGCGAGTGCAAAATCAATTTTACCTAGGTAAAAGTCGGGTTAAATTTTTTCTATTGTTTTAAGAATAAGAATTTATCCAACTCGAGAGGTGGTTAAATATTTTCTCCCTAGGATTAATTTAATAATTACGCGCATTGATTAAATTTTTTATTTTGCGCGAGGTGGTTTTGCGGCGCGAGAAAAAAATTTTAAAAAAATTAATTGCAATCATTTTTTGTCCCATATGCGGCAGGTTTATTTATTTGCAATATATAAATTTATTTTTTATTTTCATTGAAATGGATTTATCGGGGTAAATATAAGGGTTTCTTCAAAATGCGACCCCAGGTCTGGTTTGCTGATAGCTATTGTATGTTATTTCTATATTCATTCAGTTAGATCTTTGTTTAAACAAATACATGATATGGGAGAACATTGTACTTGATTATTGATTTGTACTTGATTATTGCACTTAAATTGTCATATTATTTTTTGCCTGAATACCTATGGCCAAAATGCTGATTATGGTGATAAAAAACGATTTTCTAAGATGTGACTGTTTAAATATCTGATTGAAGCTGGCTGAATCTTTGGTTTGAGAGGCTAAATCGTGTTCACGTTGAAATTCAGATATTATCTAAATTATATGATTATTAATCAGGCCCTAATTAGGGCGCACACTAATGAGAGTCATGACACCCCCTAGTAGGGGCACTCGTTTGCTTCGCTCCCAAAAACAAAACAACGCTTTTCAATGAGCCTGTATGTTTATATCTGATATCAGTATCAAAAAAAAGTATCGATAAGCATATATTCGTTAAAATAACATTAATAATAGCAATTATAAGTGGCAGGAGAGTGCCATCACAGATGCCAGGAGAGTGCCACGGAGCGATTTAGCACCGCGCCAACTATTAATAGAGAACGTGGGTGTATTCACACTTACGCACAATGCACGATGCACAATGCACAAGGCATTATCGGACTTGGAACGGCGTTCCAAGTTTTGTGCGAGAATGTAGCAGCGCGCTTCGAAAATTAATATGTATTTTTCCGCAAAGTTGAGAACGTTGGGAACTTTTCTGCTTAAAAAACGGATTATATAATAAGTATTCTTGAAATAACTTAACATTTTACTATATACATAAAATATAAAACATATTTTTTGTTTTTAACAGAATATAAAACATAATTCCATGCAAAATATCTTTTAAAAAAGGAGTTTTGCCTCTATATTTTGGCTTTTTTTCACATTCAGGATTGTTTATCTCAACATCGTGTAATTTGAGTTTTTTTGTCACCTTGGATGTACAGCAACACTATTCTTGTTAGGTTTTGTTTTTTAATACGTGAAATAATCATTTTAAACCGTATTTAACAATAGTTTTGGCTAAAAATTTGTTTTGATGCATTATGCATTGAGCGTAAGTGTGAACAGGCCTTAAGAGAATCTACCCTTGAAGCTGGGCGTTTAAAAACTGATCTAAAACTGTTTTAAACTAATAAATGGTGTCGTTGATATAAAGTATAACTAATTTTTTAAAATAAACGAAGAAACCCGCACAAGAGGAAATGGATTAAAAATTACAAATAAAAAACAAGACTTGACATTAACAAGAATGCATAAGAGTAGAGAATGTCCGACTGTGTGTTAAACAGTTGTTCAAATTGTTGTTATTTGGTAGATTATTCCACAGTGTAGATTTTTTATCACGTACATAGAAATAAAAATTTGCGAGCGCAAAACTCCTAGATGAAGTTTTTCAACATACTACACTGTCGAATAATTTAAATTAGTCAAAATATTCCATGTTTTAACATATAAAATCATTTATACATCCGATGCAACAAAAAACCTAGAATATTTGACAACATTACGTGGAAAAAAATCTCATCTGAGTATTTTACGTTCAGAGATTTTTGCAGTTCGAAGTTAGAAAAAAGAAAAAATTGTAAACGCAAAATGCATGCAACAAATTTCTCTACATAATACTGTGGAATAATTCAAGTTATTTTAAATATTTGATGTTTTAACATGTAAAATAATTTATACGTTGGATTCAACAAAAACGGTGAATATTATGACGTCACGTGAAAAAAAAAAACATCGTCAAAAAGTTATACGTTCGCAGTAAATTTGCGGTTATGATGAAGAATAATCTACAGTATTACGTGAAAAATTGTCATGTAGATTATACCACAAATTGTAGTTTTTTCCCCAGGTCGTAGTAGATTTTTTTACATGATAAAAAATTTACACCGTGGAATAATTTACCTATATTTTGAACAACTGTGTAACAAACAGTCGGACATTCTCTACTCTTATGCATTCTTGACATTAATAAATATTTTTTTAACAACCGCGTGAAAAATGCCAAAATATAGAGGCAAAACTCCTTTTTTAAAAGATATTTTGCATGGAATTATGTTTTATATTCTGTTAAAAACAAAAAATATGTTTTATATTTTATGTATATAGTAAAATGTTAAGGTATTTCGAGAAGTTATTTTATATAATCCGTTTTTTAAGCAGAAAAGTTCCCAACGTTCTCAACTTTGCGGAAAAATACATATTAATTTTCGAAGCGCGCTGCTACATTCTCACACCAAAAACTTGGAACGCCGTTCCAAGTCCGATAATGCCTTGTGCATTGTGCATCGTGCATTGTGCGTAAGTGTGAATACACCCACGTTCTCTATTAATCGTTGGCGCGGTGCTAAATCGCTCCGTGGCACTCTCCTGCGGCATTGTGATGGCACTCTCCTGCCGCTTATTGATATATCTAATGTTAACGAATATATGCTTATCGATACTTTTTTTTGATACTGATATCAGATATAAACATACAGGCTCATTGAAAAGCGTTGTTTTGTTTTTGGGAGCGAAGCAAACGAGTGCCCCTACTAGGGGGTGTCATGACTCTCATTAATGTGCGCCCTAAATTAGGGCCTGATTAATAATCATATAATTTAGATAATATCTGAATTTCGACGTGAACACGATTTAGCCTCTCAAACCAAAGATTCAGCCAGCTTCAATCAGAATATTAAACAGTCACATCTTAAAAAATCGTTTTTTATCACCATAATCAGCATTTTGGCCATCGGTATTCAGGCAAAAAAGTATTAATATGACAATTTAAGTGCAATAATCAAGTACAAATCAATAATCAAGTACAATGTTCTCCCATATCATGTATTTGTTTAAACAAGGATCTAACTTGAATGAATATAGAAATAACATACAATAGCTGTGGCAAACGGACCTGTCAGGGTGGCATTTTGAAGAAACCCTTATATTTACCCGATAAATCCATTTCAATGAAAATAAAAAATAAATTTATATATTGCAAATAAATAAACCTGCCGCATATGGGACAAAAAATGATTGCAAATTAATTTTTTAAAATTTTTTTTCTCGCGCCGCAAAACCACCTCGCGCAAAATAAAAAATTTAATCAATGCGCGTAATTATTAAATTAATCCTCAGGGAGAAAATATATTAACCACTTCTCGACTTGGATAAATTCTTTTATTCTTTAAAACAATAGAAAAAATTTAACCCGACTTTTACCTGATAAAATTGATTTTGCACTCGCATCCTTAAGCACGTAAAAAATAGTTACCCTGGGGTAACCTTTTAACCGCAATTCAAATGCGACCCCTGGTTGCTATATTAGTTTAGGGAGTAAAAATAGGCTGCCCTGTGAGGAAGCAATTAAAATACGTAAATTTGGCGTCCATCTAGATAAGAACTAATCACAATTCATAAGAGTTGGGAATCGAAATAAAAGTATGTAATTTACTGAAAAGTTCGGTTTAGATGTTTTATGGGTTTTTATGTAAGATACCGTTGCCATCTCTGATATAAAAAAAATTTTACGTGTTTTGCTTTTACAGAAATTTTACTGTTGTTTTGAAAATTGAGGATTGCACTAATTTTGATAGTTTTTTCTGTAAATTGAGGATTCTACACTGAATTTCAAAATTTTATTATGTTGGTTACTATTATTAAAACTGGGGGTTAAACTCTAAACAAAAATTAATGTGGCTTGCTAGGCCTAAAAAGAGACCGTATGCGATAACAAATTACATATAGATTTATAAGAAATTTGATTGCATTGCTAAATATTACAATTTCGTACAACATGGTACAAGATTTAAATCGAATTGTAAACATCACATTAGAATCTTTAGAACCTTTATATAATGGGTACTATTCGTGATTGGCTGCTATTGTTTTGCTTTGTGGAAAGTAAAGTGGGAGGAGCTAAAAAGAGAAGATCTCCACGTTTATTGAAGATAAATTTTTTTTCGAGCGTTCACTGGTTGAAAGTGATTTTTATACCGTCATATTTCTAATGAGATATTTTGACACTGAACAACTTCCCGTTTAAATGAAAATTGTTTGACCATAGTAATTGTATCCACAGTTATAGGCAACTTGCACTGGAACTCGGTTTATACATGAAGTATGCAATATACATAAGCGTCACTATAATAGATAATTACCGTATCTCCTACTTATCTTTCGTAGTTGCAGATCAGCCGATCAAAATTTCGCGCGCTTTCGATGGGTTGATCTGCATACTACAAAAGATAAGTAAGAGATACGGTAATTATCCATTATGGTGACGCTTATGTATATTGCATACTTCATGTATAAACCGAGATCCAGTGCAAGGTGCCTATACTATTATCAAGTAAAAAAACCTATCGCACAACAAGTGTCACTGTATTTTAAGGCATAATAAACGTATAGTTTAATCATTTATGCTAAAACTAAAAACAATACTGCAACTTAAAGTGTTTCAAAACGTCTGTTTCCCTATGGTTGTTGACAGATTTCAGCGGCATCGACATCGCGATGCAGTACTCCAACACCGTTCTTCGCGCCCTGGGGCTCAACTCCGAGGACAGCCAAATATCCGTCATCGTCACCCAGATACCCGGCCTGCTATTTTGCCTCCTGGCTCTGGTACTAATAGAGAATTTCGGTCGTCGAAACTTGTTGTTAGTGGCGTTTGTCGTCGGCGTGATTGGTGAGATTCAAATGTTTCTTTTTTTTGATTTAGCTTTTTTGTAAAAATTATCAATATGGTCCATGTTAATTTCGAAGGTTTTCTTTTTAGTTTGTAACCATATTTTTATAAAATATGGTTAACCACAAATTTAATAGCAGTAATTTATGGTAATTACTAGTGATGGGCAGTTCCGGTTCCGAATGTTCCAGGCGAAATTTGGAATTCCGATTCCGGTTCCTGTTCCGGATTTTTGGAAAATCTCAATTCCGGTTCCGGTGTTTCGGGGGTTTCGCAGTTTTATAGGCAGTTCCGGTTCCGGGTTCCTGATGTTCCATGCAAAATTTGTAGTTCCGGTTCCGGTTCCTGTCCCGGTGTCCTGGAGATTCCGCAGTTCCGCCCATCACTAGTAATTACCTAATGAGTTTTGTTTTTTGTATAATGATCCTGTTTGCCCCAATTCTTGATTCGTGCCTCGTCCAGCAGACAAAATACAGTATAGTTTTGTTTTAAAAAAAATTGACATGTTAAAGATTTTCAAATAGTATTTAATCTTTTTTTTCAATTATCTTTCATATTTGGACCTAAAACTAAAGTAAAGAAACCTTTCCAAAAATAAAACAAAAAACACATTTATTACCCAAATTGATTTAAGATTTCGTATTTTACACATTTGAAAAAAGTCAGTTTTTTTCTCATTATTTTTAAAACAAGATTTCGCGATTATTTTCGCACTGCGAGTCGGGATGCACAACAAAAAAAAATAAAAACAAAGCGGAGCAAAAACTTTGTGTTTAAATGAGTAAAAGTCGTTTTTTTTACCTTAAGATGTTAAAACTTTTTAGTTTTAATAAAATAAAGTAACTTTCCAACGTTTTAAAATTAAATAAAACAAGTTTCAAAGTGTTTTATTCCATTGAAAATGACTACCAGCGTCTGTATTTTTTTGTTGCGCGGCTAGGCTCGCAGTGCGAAAAAAAATCCCAGAGCCAATAAAGCAGCATAGAGTGCGAAAAAAGTCGCAGTCCCCACTGCGAGAAAACTAACACTGTGTTAAAAATCCCAGCGCGGAAAAACTAGCAGAAAATGGCGGATTTTTGCGAGAAAAGTCGCACACGAATTCAAAAGTGCGAGTTTTCTCGCAAAATTTTGGTCACAAATTTAGTGTACAGTCGGACATTCTCTTGTGTTATATATTCTTGCTTAAACTAATAAAAGTAACGGATTTTGGATTACTTTTACTTTTACTCGAGTTTTGAAATTTCAATACCATTTTGTAAAAAAATTAAAGTTTTTTTTGTCAAATAGTCAAGTTAATATAATAAAATGTCTTGTTTTCCAAATAAATCTCTTGGTAAACTCCCTTAATAAGGCAAATACTGGGATTATTAAGAGATTTGGACACAAAATGTGATTTATCCGGTTACTGCTCCTAATAATGGTGCACAGAATAAAAAAATCGAAGATTTTTTGAACGATATTTTATGAATCTCACCCTGGCTTAATAATGTTATACCCCCTAGCGCCCCCCTGAAATTGAAATTAAAACAATTTTATTCATTTAAATTTACCAAGACATGAAATTTTTATATACGAAACACAAAATCACAATTAATGAGACAATTTTAAAAAAAACCAAACAAAAATTGACTTACATAAGAAAAATTATTGTACATTGTTAATGTTATAAAACTAAAAATTAAAAAAAAACATGTTATTTTTAGTTCTTATACTACAAAAATTACGATAAAAAATGTGTTTATGCTTTTAATTGTTTTAAATTTTAAAAAATATTTTCATGAAAAAAGAAAAATAGGGGGAAAACGCCCAATAAATAAAAAACCCTTTATTAGTGTTTGAAATGAAATGTTTTTAGTATGAAAAATTGTAAGCAAAAATTACCGTTTTAATACATTATTGTTGCCTTGAACATTTCAAAAATTAAAAAAAGGTGAAGTAAGTTTCTAAAACCAAATTTTAAAATATTAAAAGAGTTTTTTTTATTAAAAACTTTTTAGTCTATAGTTTTCAAAAAAATAGTTAGTACCAATAAGGAATTTCCAAACCAACCGAGGCAAGTTTATTTAGGACCAAAATTGCAGCATTTATTTAACGGACTTTTTTTGAATATTTTAGGAAATTTGCTATTTTTATTTGCAAACCAAGTGCCAGCTTTATCAGTGCCGGGTCTTATATTGGTCTACGCCAATCATCATGGAGGTTTGTCACCGGTAGCCAATGTCATAGCTGGGGAAGTGTGTCCTCAGGTAATTTATATTTTCAGGCGCGCACATAAACGTCAGGCGCGTCAGGGGGGTCAGGAACGAGCATAAGCCTACGCGTTCCTAAGCCTAATCGAAGCCTGAAAAACAACCTAAACTTTATCAAATACCTGCGTGGAGAAAGTTTAGGTTGTTTTTAGGCTTCGCTTAGGCTTAGGAACGCGTAGGCTTGGGCTAGTTTCTAATGGGCCTGAATATTCCAGTGCGCCTGGTGCGCCTGAAAATATAAATTACCTGTCCTCAGGATATCAGATCAAAAACATCAGCCGTGGCTTGGGTTTTAAATTGGCTAGGATCTGCAGTAATTGTTTTTGGGTAACTTTTTTTAAATTACTTTTAACAATATTTTTAAACAATTTCTTCTAACTAACAACCTTAATAAATTTTTTACTAGGATGGCCTTCAGTTTCCACTAATATGCGTATAATGTAGCTCAAATATCTCAAAAACCATGGCAAAACCAAAAAAAGGGGAAGGGAATGTTTGTAAATGTTTGTTTGTTTGTTTGTTTGTAATAGTTTTGCACGTATGGACGGTTGACAAAAAATTTTGTTGCTTTTAGACATATATAGTTTATAAGGCGGCCTTTTTTTTCTTGGTAGCGCAGGCCTTCATCAAAAATTCCAAACTTTATTTGAGTTTTTGAAGCCTCCTTTTTATTAGTTTCGTTTTTAGACTTCGGGGCCGGTCCACTAAACGCTTGCTGACTAGGTGCTATGTTAGCACGTTGTTTAAAACTCTTGATAATGTTTTAATTTCTGTGTTTTTTCTCAAGAAACCTTATTAAACTTTTTGTCTGCATGGCATAAATTCATATTTTATTAATTTTATGCATATTTGTTATAAATATAAGCTAATAAGGCAATAACCCCTAGTCAAGAATGCATAAGAGTAGAGAATGTCCGACTGTGTGTTAAACAGTTGTTCAAATTATAGGTAGATTATTCCACGGTGTAAATTTTTTATCATGTAAAAAAATCCACAACGCGTTGTGGAATAATCTACAATTTGTTGAATAATCTACGTGACAATTTTTCTACGTATACTGTAGATTATTCTACATAAGAACCGCAATTCTTGCAAACAAAAAAACTGCACACGTATAACTCTGTGATGATGTTTTTTTTTCACGTGACGTTGTCAAATATTCACCACTTTCGTTGAATCCAACGTATAAATTATTTTACATGTTAAAACATCAAATATCTTGAATAATTTGAATTATTCCACAGTATTATGTAAAAAAATTTGTTGTATGCATTTTGCATTTACAATTTTTCATTTTGCAAGCTTCGAACTGCAAAAATCCGTGAACGTAAAATACTCAGCAGAGGTTTTTTCCACGTAATGTTGTCAAATATTCTAGGTTTTTTGTTGCATCGGACATATAAATGATTTTATATGTTAAAAAATCGAATATTTTTACTAATTTGAATTTTTCGACAGTGTAGTATGTTGAAAAACTTCATCTAGGAGTTTTGCGTTCGCAAATTTTTATTTCTACGTGATAAAAAATCAACACTGTGGAATAATCTACCTACAATTTGAACAAAAGTTTAACACACAGTCGGACATTCCCTACCCTTATGCATTCCTGCCCTAGTTAAGGGTTAGAAAAACTCATAACTAGGGGTTAAGGGTTTATTAGCTTTTATTTAAAACAAAGATGCATAAAATTGTGTAAATATTAATTTATCCTATATAAAAAAGAGTCCCATAACATATATTGAGAAAAAATACCAAAATTAAAACATTATCAAGAATTTTAACCTAGTCAGCACGCATTTAGTGGACCGGCCCTTGATGAGGGATGCCTATTATACTGGAATTTTTTGTACTACACTATTGTACTAGATTTATTTTGAGGTTTTATATACTATTTTAGCTTCCCTTCACTCCAAAGACAAATAGGATCCTATGTTTTTTTGCTATTCGCCGGACTCTGTTTCGTTTGTTTCATCTGGGCCCTTTTCGTTTTTCCAGAAACACGACAGAAATCCGTGGACGAGATCGTTTATGATTTTTACAAGTGAAGTGTCAACAAACAACCAAACGCACTAACGTCAGGATTTTAAGGACCCTCAAAATGTCGAATAGTATTGGTGCGATCACGTATATCGTCGTTACTACGGCAAAATGAGCCACAGTTCGTATAAAATATGTGTGACTGTGACTCATTTTAAATTTTAAACAGGACCTTATTAACTACAGAATGAGTCAGAGTCACGTGTATTTTATAATGACACTGGCTCATTTTGCCGTAGTAACGACGATATGTTTTTCTCTGTGAAAATGGTTGTAGGAGGAGCTGTTTCAGCCAATTAGCGCTTGTCAAAACATGATCTCCGAGGAACGTGGAGATCTCCAGTTTTTCCCAAGCTCTAATTGGCTAAAAGTGATTCTATAACGTGGAAGATATCGTCGGTACTACGGCAAAATGAGCCGCAATTTGTATTAAAAATATGTGACTCTGACTTATTTTGGATTTTAAACAGGACGCTATTAACTACAGAATGAGTCACATTCACGTCTATTTTATATTGACTGCGGCTCATTTTGCCGTAGTAACGACGATATTTAACACTGAAAAACTTCCGTTTAAAATTGGAGGGTTTTGACTATTGTAAATTTTATTAAAACTTAAATTTACAATCCTTTTTATATGGATTTACGCTGTTGATATATTTAAATAGAGCGACGATCAATTTTTTTATATTATTAAAAAAAAGTGTTCTTATCTAAATGTTTTGATTCAAAAATTAAAAAAAAATTCAAAAAGTAAAAATTTAGTGTATTAATATTTTTTGCAAGTAAGTGCTTATTGTGCAGCTCTTCATGTTTTTAAAATACTGTCATAAAATTCAATTTACCGATTTAAATCTTTATTTTTTATCTTATTTACTGCTATATCCCCTTAACTATAGGCTAGTGATAGACAGTTCCCGTTCCGGGTTGCGGATGTTCTGGGCAAAATTTGGAATTCCGGTTCCTGTTCCGGATTTTTGGAAAATCTCAATTCCGGTTCCGGTTCCGGTTCCGGTGTTCCGGGGGTTTCGCAGTTTTATAGGCAATTCCGGTTCCGGTTCCTGTTCCGGATTTTTGGAAAATCTCAATTCCGGTTTCGGTTCCGGTTCCGGTCTTCCGGGGGTTTCACAGTTTTATAGGCAATTCCGGTTCCGGATCCTGTTCCGGATTTTTGGAAAATCTCAATTCCGGTTCCGGTTCTGGTGTTCCCGGGTAATGTATGATTCAGGCCCATCTCACTTATATCCGCACTCGCAAAAACTTGCGAAAAAATCATACATCCATACATCACAAGCAACATTCCAAACATTACACACCAACACGGCTTCAAAAAACAATACTCCACTTCAGCCAGCATTACAAACACTTTACACTCACATAGCAGCAGGTTTTAACAAACCAAAACCACCACACCGCACAGTTGTCGTAGCTCTGGACATGTCCAAAGCTTTCGACACTGTCAATCACCACACACTCATACACAAACTCGCACAAACACAAGTACCAACAACAATCAATTCATAAACAACTACATCAAAGGCCGCAAAGCATACACCACATACAACAACTACAAATCAAAACAAAAACTCATCAAAACAGGAGTCCCACAAGGATCCTGTCTATCACCCACATTATTCAACATCTACACCGCAGACATACCA
>JASAMX010020646.1:0-20042 GCA_030248175.1 Microlaimidae sp. YZB2_3 | reverse complement strand
ATTTTTTTATTTAAGTTTCTTTTAATATATTTATTTACGTAATCCCTCTAATTCGCGAGATTTGTGATTTTGAAATTCGAACACGGCAGACAGTATTTTTAGGCATATACGACATGAAATGGTACCGGTGGGCAAGTTGGCCTTAAATCTCTACGGACTTCCAAGCGGCGACTTTTGCAGCGATCTATCGGAGTGCCTTAGTCAACTTGTTACCAAAGTAATGATCAAAATATTATGGTTTTTAGTTAAGGGGCCAGTAGTATCACGGATGTTTGGGGATGTCCTCTTACTTCATCTTAGCGTTTTTAGTCTTGAAAGCTCCTTTGAAATTTCCAGGGTGGGAGAGTACTGGGGTACTCTATAGATAAACAAGGTCACCCGAGCTAGGAGGGTCAGTTGTCTTTAGCTGAATAAATCGTCGCTGCTATGACAAAAGTAGTCCAATGGCCATTTTTTCAAAATACGTTTTTCTGCAGAAAAAGATACCTTTTGGCCTAAGGTACAATCTGGCAAAAACAATCTGAACAGAAGATACTTCTATCTCATGTTATTGGAACGTGTAATAGTTTACTTTTTGGGCAAAAGTCAGAAATAGTCGAATCGTTTGGACTATAAATGAACACTTGAAAAAATAGTTCAAACGAAAAGACTGTTTTTGTCGATGTACCTAAATAGACTTGGACTATTAACTTTCTATTTTTATCTGTTTTTATGAATTTAAATTTTAAATTTAAGTAACATGACACCTAACTGAATTTGTTACCGAATTTAGAAGCTTAGTCTACAATTTTGACAGCAATTTTTCGAAAATTCAAGGGTTAACTACCTCACTGCACTATTCATTTTATACAAAATTTAATAAAAAAAATTTTTTTAGAAAGAATTACTTAAACACATTAGTTGAAAACACAAGAACAAACAAACAATTTAAAATTGTAAAATATAATGTAATACCTGGTATCTTTCTTTTTTCGTTTTAACAGTAGGTGTAAGAAAAAAATGCTTCTAAAAAATTTTTATTAAAAAATTTTTTTTTACTTTTTTTCAAAGCGATGTTAATTAAATTCAAAACCAAGATTTTACAAATAAAAGTCACTAATTTATAGTTCCCTACGGTACTTAAAATTTAGCAAAATTTTATAAAATCACAATTACCTTACTTTTAAATTTAAAAACTATCCAAACAAGATTTTATAGTTCAATGAATATGCAATCAATTTTGGGCAAATTAAATTAGAATTTGATAAATTAATTTGAAATGAAACATTTTTTCCGAGTCCGTTTTTTAAGGATTTTCAATTAGCTTAGCAGGGTTGGGTTCGTTGTCAGAAAAAATTTTTGAGGGAGAATAAGTGATCTCATAGAAAGACCCTGCGAGATTTGTAAATTTTTGTTTGTGTATTTTTTGGTGTAATGATATACTTGTATCCAATTGTACCTTATGTCAACATTTTAGGCCGTAATTTAGTGACTTAATTCTTAACCAGCCCACAGTCTCACTGACCATTAACAATATTGTTTGTTTTTTATCAGCTTTTCACGAATATTATTTTTGAATCTATAAAGTTGTTAAAATCCATTTAGTTTGAAATTGAATTTTAAGTTTGGCTTCAAATAACATTTCTTCATTTTTTATGCTAAATACTTACAAAACGCCGCTGATTTTTCTGTAAGTGAATGCATAGTATCGCATTCCATTTGGCTATGATTAGATTCAAATAATTTAGCGTTTTTATCTCAAATAAAAAAATGGTGTCATTGTTATAAAATGTGTGTGTGTGTGTGTGTGTGTGTGTGTGTGTGTGTGTGTGTGTGTGTGTGTGTGTGTGTGTGTGTGTGTGTGTGTGTGTGTGTGTGTGTGTGTGTGTGTGTGTGTGTGTGTGTGTGTGTGTGTGTGTGTGTGTGTGTGTGTGTGTGTGTGTGTGTGTGTGTGTGTGTGTGTGTGTGTGTGTGTGTGTGTGTGTGTGTGTGTGTGTGTGTGTGTGTGTGTGTGTGTGTGTGTGTGTGTGTGTGTGTGTGTGTGTGTGTGTGTGTGTGTGTGTGTGTGTGTGTGTGTGTGTGTGTGTGTGTGTGTGTGTGTGTGTGTGTGTGTGTGTGTGTGTGTGTGTGTGTGTGTGTGTGTGTGTGTGTGTGTGTGTGTGTGTGTGTGTGTGTGTGTGTGTGTGTGTGTGTGTGTGTGTGTGTGTGTGTGTGTGTGTGTGTGTGTGTGTGTGTGTGTGTGTGTGTGTGTGTGTGCGTGTGTCTGTGTGCGTGTGTCTGTGCGCGCGTCTGCGTGTGTCTGCGTGTGTCTGTGCGCGCATGTGCGTGTGTCTGTGCGCACGTGTGCGTGTGTCTGTGCGCACTTGTGCGTGTGTCTGTGCGCACGTGTGTCTGTGCGTGTGTGTGTCTGTGCGTGTGTGTGTCTGTGCGTGTGTGTGTCTGTGCGTGTGTGTGTGTGTCTATGCGCGTGTGTGTGTGTATGTGCGTGTGCGTGTGCGTTGTGCGCGTGTGTGCTTGCGTGCGCGTGTGTCTGTGTGCGTGTGTCTGTGTGCTTGTGTCTGTGTGCGTGTGTCTGTGTGCGTGTGTCTGTGCGCGCGTGTGCGTGTGTCTGTGCGCGCGTGTGCGTGTGTCTGTGCGCACGTGTGCGTGTGTCTGTGCGTGTGTGTGTGCGTGCGTGTGTGTGCGTGCGTGTGTGCGTGCGTGTGTGCGTGCGTGCGTGTGTGCGTGCGTGCGTGTGCGTGCGTGCGTGCGTGTGTGCGTGCGTGTGTGTGGGTGTGTGTATGTGTGTGTGTGTGTGTGTGTGTATGTGTGTGTGTGTGTGTGCCAGACAAAACAAATCAACACTTAGCTGATCTAATGGTAACTGCAAGTCAGTGCAGCAGTTTTCGTCAAAATAATGCATTGCATTTCATTTGGCTAAGACCAGGTCTTGAATTAAGCGTGATTTTTTGAAAACTTTTGCATTTAAGTTAAGAACAGAGCAGCTATGTCGTTACCAGGCACAATCATAAACAAGTATCATCACAACAAAAAATACACAAACAGAAATTTAGAACTCTCTCAGAGGCCGTCGTTCTGTAGGAGACCTTCCTGCAAGATTGTTTCTGACAACCTTGCGAGTTGGAAATGCTATAATAAAAAACGTTCTGTTGTCAATGTGCAGCCTCAGAAAACGAAAAGTAAACAATTTAAACTAAGCTAAACGGTTAATCGCTTACTGACATTAGTATTGGAATTAAAAGTCGTATTTGTTATATACAGTTGATTGATTCATTGATTGATTTATTCGTAACTTATAAAATAATGCTGTTTTGATAGTTGTTAAAGTTGGAGGTAAAGTAATTGTGGTTTGAATAGATTTTGCAAAGCTGAAGAATAGTGGGTTTAAATTAGTGACACTTATAGAAAGTCGTTTTGTTTAATAACACCGCTTTAAAAAGTAAAAAATATTTTGGAATAAAACGTTTTGAAATCAGTTGAACTATTTTTGTTTAACAGTGAAAGTAAAAAAGTTAAATTTTGCGTTATATTTTGCATTATTGAAATTAATTTGTTTGCTTTTATGTTTTTAACTAATGTGATTAAGTTATTTTCTAAAAAATTTTTTTCTATTGAATTTTGTATAAAATGAATAATGGGGTATTTAACCCCTGAAAATTCAAAAAAATGCTGTAAAATTGTAAACTTATCTTCCAAATTCAGTAACAAATCCAATTATGTATCATATTAGTCTATTTAAAATTTAAATACATAAAAACATATTATAATAGATAGCTAAAAATAGTCCGTTTATTTAGGTAATTTGACAAAAATAGTCCAAAACCTTGATGACGTCATATTTCTTGAAAAGAACCTTTAGTTTAAATAAGCATTACGCAACAAAGAGAATTCCTGGTGGTCCATGTAATATCTTAAGTTTAAAAAGCTCACTTTAAAACCTGATTTTATAAACCATAAAGTTTAAAATTCTTTTCTATGTGACAAAATCCACTTCCTCTTTGTATTTTCAGGGGGAAGGGGAGTCGACCCGAGCTGAAAAAAGTGAAATCTAAAGAGGGTTACTATGACCATTGCAAAATCTTTTAACTCATGTTGTGCTTTTTAAAGGACAATGCTATTTTTATGAAAGAGAAGTGCTATTTATCTATAAAATAATACAAAGAGTGTAATGATTTTGTGGTATTTTTATTTTGGTTCTAAATTAAAAAAAAACAACAAATGTTTAAATGGATAATTATTGATTAAATTTTTTTTTTATTAAAATATGAATTGGTTAAAATCGGTAAAATGTGGCCCGTTGGGCTAATTCTTCTTATTAATTAGTCAATTTTAAAAACTTCTAAACTGACATTTTTTAGCCAAAAATCTGTTTTTAGCACCACTACCTCCCGCTTACGATCGATAACTTGAATAAGCGATCATTTGTTCCGAAAAAGGTAAAACGTCCTCTGAATTATTTAAAAGTAAATGGAAACATGGAAGCAAACTGAATTATAAAGCTGATCTGTTGAGTAGAAAACTGTTGAGTAGAAAATACTTACTTCGGCGATAGTCGTTGACGTAAAATCTTAAAGCAAAAGTTCGTAATAAAATTCGCAGAAACAATTTTAATTTGTCCTAAAAAAATATTTTAAATGAAAAGAAAACCGCATAACAAAATATCGGTTCAGTTTTTGTGAGACCATTATAATTTTCGAGCATGGAAAAACAATAGAAAAAAACTGCAATACTTTTTGCAACTCATTGTGCAAGGTAAATAAAGCTCTTTGAAAATAAAGTGGACGTTTGACCTTTTTTGACAGAACCACACTACCGACGAACTGGACTCCGCTCTTCTTCAACTCAGCGCGGGGACGGAGCTTTGTCTAGACGAGACCAAAATGAGTCCCGGCCAACTCAACGAAACCGGTAAAGTTCGGATTTTACGCGACCCAACAGTTGGAATTAACATTGCATACTGCACGCACACGCCCGAAATTTGCTGGAGTTTTTTTTTAGAAATTTTTTTCTCAGATTTTTTTTGAGAGTCCGTTCCATTTCGAGCGTCTAAGAAACTGCGAACAAAATTTTAATCGCTCCTTAAAATTTTACTCCGTTTTCTAAATTTTTTACAAAATTATACTTGATACACTGAGACGTGACTTACAATTTTTGTCTGACTCGTGCTAATAAGAATTGGTTATACGTTTTTTTTATAAAAAACAGCTTCTTTATATATATTTTTCTAACAATTTTTCTCCAGGCCTTTCCTGTCCCACATACTACAATTCAGTTTTATTTAATATACATTTTCAATAAAAATACTGTTTTAAATAGCTTGCAGTTTAAAACATTTAATGTTTTTTTTAATTATAATAACATTTTTTTTATATTACAGTCATTATTCACCATAATGCCTTATAATTTTTATATCTAAAAACTAGTTTAAAATTTGATTTTTCTACAATTTTTGCTTTTTTAAAAAAATAAAATTATTATTACTAACATTTGCTACTAACATTATGGTTTTAAAAATATTTTTTGGTTTTTTAATTACTTTTAAACTATATAAAACTATTTTTAATTAAAAATTATATAAAGCTATTTTTTAATTGTCTTATTCTATTTTTGTTATTTTTTATTAATGATTGTAAAACGTCTGGGACTATTTCCCTCTCTACTAAAAATTTTTTTGGCTGTTTTGTGCCCATAACCTAGGGGTTTAACTTTTCAAATATATTATAGTAGTTATTTTTAATTTTTGAAAAAAAAATTTAAAGATATACTGCCTTATTTTGTTGTAGTTACGAATAGGATATGGCAAAACAACCTGTGATTTTAGCATTTTAAAACCGGTGCGTGGTGCATCCATTTATAGTGAAGGTTTTCTAGGTGTCAGAAATGTGGCTGCTTTGAGAACGCTAATAACGTGGCAGAAGCTGGACTACGACTTTCAGTTTCACACCCAAGAGTTTCATACGGATGTGAACGTTTTAATCCTCTCTGAAGGGAAAACTATGTTGGCAGTAAGTGACTGTCTCTTTTTTATTTTTGTATTCTACTCATATAACTATTATAAATAGACTTTAAATTGTGTTTTTTAATTTAAATTTCTTCTGTTGTTTAGTTTAGTTACAATATTAAAGTGCATCACTGGCCTCCCTCTTCCCGGCGGTTACTTTTAATTTAAGAAACTCTAAGAAAACCAAAAAAAAAAACTTGGATTTTATGTTAAATTTTTTATGAATTGTCAGTAGCCGCACTCATAAAGAGCGATTACTAACCAAGAATTAGTCAAGGATTGTGGATTGGCTTTTGCATTGGCTCACATAATGAAATTGATTTTGATAAAAAAAACGCAATTCTTTTAAATAATGATTAATAATTCTGGCGGCCGTGGGCCGCCGGATATATCTTTAGATGAGTAAGTAAGTGAGTAAGTAAGTGAGTAAGTAAGTAAGTAAGAAAGCAATTAAGTAAATAAGTAAGTAACTTCCTAACGCTTTTTTTTTGATTTTGAATAACTAGTTAGTATAGCCAGTGTTTTCAAGTGATTTCCTCCAGGAATGCTGCTGCCTTCGCGGGTTGAAACCATAGGTCTTCTACTGTTAGTGCATTAGGATTCTTGGTGCAGTTGAAAAGGTGGTGGACATCATGCGGTTTCTGGTGGCATTTTGGGCATTCATTTTTGATTAGTGGGTTTATTCTTGATTTATATGAATTTAGATGATGACAAAATCCGGATCTCAGTTGTGACAGGAGTGCTCTTAGTTTTCTTGGAAGGTGTTGTTCGCTTTTGTGTATTTCATGGGGTTTGCTTTTTAGTAGAGGATTTGGTTGTAGTTGAGATAGAGATTCTTTTACGAAATAGGTGTGAATGTTAGTCCGGATGGCTTTTTCGGTGAGAGTTGGATTGAAGAAACTTTCTGCTATGGGACCATATTTTGATTGGAGGTTGTGTTTTGAATAACTCGGCCGAATCATCTCTATATAAGTTATATACAACTGACAACGGAGAATCGATTGATAGTCACGAATTTGTGATCTGACAATTTGTGCGGTCGATCATGACGTATGCAAATTTTATTCAAAACGATTATAACTCGACCAAATAAAATTTATATGACTTGAAATGAAATTCGAAACATAGATACAACTGACCACTAGAAATCGATTGATAATCACGATTCTGTGATCTGAGAGATTGCGCGGTCGATCATGACGTATATGCAAATTTTATTTTAAAAAAATTATAACTCGGACGAAGAAAATTTATATGACTTAAAATTTAGAACATAAATAGATAGAACTTGTAACGGAGAATCAATTGGTAGCGATGTTTTTTTGATTTAACATTTGTGACGTAAATGTAAATGGGATTTACAGTTAGCAAGCTTATACTGTGAAGCACAGGCAATAACACAGGTCTAAAAGTTCCCTAGTCTTTTAACGAACATTTATATATAACTGACATCGGAGAATGGATTGATAATCACAATTTTGTAATTTGACAAATTGTGCAGTGGATCAAGACATAATTGCAAATTCAAAATTAATGTTGTTGTCCTTTGCCAGTAACCAGGGTTTCGTTCAACCCTGGTTCGTTCCGTCTGGCACGCTCCTCGCCTTGCTCACCCCCTGTTCCCACTCTCAGAGGAGATCAGCAATCGCTGTGGGATTCAAAGTTTTTTTTATTATTCAAAGTTAATCTTCACGGCCGCCGGTTACAAGACAAGACTTGAACTAGTTTAAAGTAAACTTAAAACATAATCAAACATGCAGAGGAACTAAATTTTTATCAAAATAAATTAATAATGTGAACCAATGCAAAATCGAAATAAAATTCTTTTTTTTTATTTTTTTTATTTCGAAATTAAGAATTAACAATATCATGTATTTAACTTTTTTTCAAATATTCTTAAAATTTAACAATTATTTATATAAGAATACTTTAGTTAAAACAATATGTATACTTTTCAAATCATAAAGCATAATGAAAAGTCCAAAAACAGCCTTTAAAGTCAGTTTTTATTAGCTTTTTAATCCTATTCTCTCTTTGTCCATGAAAAAAAGACGTCCATACTTAATCTTTGGTTAATTCTTGGTTAATCGGGCTTATTGAGTGCGGCTAGACACACACACACACACACACACACACACACACACACACACACACACACACACACACACACACACACACACACAACACACACACACACACTGAAGAAATCCCAAATTACTACAAGCTCTGTGGTGAATTTATTACGTGATTTATGAAAAAATTCATGATTCGTATATTATTTAGAGCGATATCGACCTGCCAGTGGTGCCTGCTACCGGCTTCAATTTGGCCGATCTCAAACCTAAGGAAATCCTAGAAAATTTGCATACGACGTCGCCGGAGATTCTCGACGCGATCCGAGCTTATCTGACGGTTGCGCGCCTGGGGACCCACAACATACCGGCCGACCTGCAGGAAACGGTGCAGAACGATTTCGTCCTAATGCGCCAGCAGGATCGTGGAGTGACCGGGGAGAATTTGCATATGCTTCTCCTGGTGGCGAGGTAAATACTTATGCAAATTTTTAAGAAAAAAACATTTGGTTCGCATGCATTTCAACTATAGTATTATTTAGTTGGTGTTTTTATTATTATTTTAATCAAAAAACAAAAAAGTACTTCAAATAAGTCAATCATCTTTAAAATTATAGTAAGTTTTTATGATGTTTCTAGGCTTTTGTCGCTGAGTAACGGAGAGAAAGACCTCACTTTGGAATGTTGGAAACGGGCTGCCGTACTGGAAAATTTAAGAAAAGCAAGACTTTCTCGATAATTTTTGTGATATTTTTGATTTTAACCTGTTATCTTTATGCAATTGTGTATTATGTATGATCATTTATGCAGTTAAAAAAAGGTGTGTGTTTTTTATATAAAGTTCTTACGCGGCATAATTAAACAAAAGCTTTTTCTAGTATTTTTTTAAATCTGAAACATGATAAAGTTATATCATAATAAGCCATAGCGTGATTTAAAAGAAATTTTAAAGCCTTTTCCCATTTGAATTACATAGTTTGAGATAAGACTGTTTAGAGTTTAGAATTGTTTATAAAAAATAAAAATAACATTGTGACTTGTTTTTGCATAATAAAACTGGTAAGAATACGTCTGTTTTCCATATTTCTGTTTTACTACTCGTACCATGTGCCTTGCGTTTAAACTCTGTGGAATATTAAAAGTCCAATAATTTTCTGGTCGAAATTAAGCAAAAAAAATAGTGTAAATTATTTGAGCAAGCGTTCACTATAGCTGCGCAACGGCGATTCTTATTATTATTCCGGTTTCTTTTTACAAACCGGAAAAAATTACCTTGACCAACAACAAATCGTTGTTAGTACAGCAAAATGAGCCGCAGCCATTATAAAATACACGTGACTGACTCATTCTGACTGACTCATTGATAACATGCTGTTCGAAATCAAAAATGAGTCACAGTCACGTTATATTTCATACGAACTGTGGCTCATTATGCCGTAGTAACGACGAAATCTCTAAGCGCAAGTATTGATATCTAGCAGCCAGTAGGTCACTCTGATAAATTAAAACCAGGCCTGAGTAGGTTTTTTATAGATAATATAATTAACCTGCTAGTTTCGATCAATTGTTTAAACATTATTCACACATTTTTAGAGCTTTATGGGTGCAGACACCGTACAGACCTGTGCAGGGTCTGGAAATGCTCCCCCCGCTTTATTGTAGGATTTGCCCCTTCCCCCCCTGTTTTATTGCCGCCCCCCTCCGCCCAAAAATTATGGCGCCATTTTTTATCTATTATGACGTCATTGCAAAATTTTTGCAGTTTTTAGCCCACTTAATGCATTTTAAGCCACTTTAGACCTATTTTTTACCTTATTTTCGCGTTTTTATCGATTTTTTTGTCTTTTTTTATTTTTCCCCTGCCTGCCCCCCGATTCAAAAAAGTTGCCCCCCTCGTTTTGAAATTGCTTTCTCCTCCCGATAAAACCCGGGGGGGGGGGACACTGCACAGGTCTGCCGATATTATGTACCGTACAAATTTCAACAAAAACTAGTATACGCAACAAACGTCGTACATTATTCTCATACAACGTTGCCTTTGCGTTATGCGCTCTAGTGAGCTCCAGAGCTGGGGTTGCTCCGAAGCCTGGATTAATGCTCACTGCAGTCATTCACTCCACTCCAGAGAACAGCATTAATGCTCACTTTAACAGTTGTTTCCTGTGAGCGTTATTTTTTCTACAATAAATAATAATACAAGTCGTTTTTTTCCAGTTTTGTATGGCAACTTCTGGACCAGAACCTTTCGTTCATCGTTTTCAAGGTGACATCGTTTAATTCTAACAACGTTTTCCCACTGTAATCTATTAATTATAATAAATAATAATGTCAATGTCAGTAGTTTTTTTTCCTGGGTTTATTAATAATAATATTTTGTAAACAAGGTAAAATCTTCAAAAAATTGGAATTACTTTTTGCAAGAGCTACAAAAATAAGTTAATGTGGTGTTTTATATGTATTATGTGCAAATATTTACCACAGTTTTGCGGTATTTTTGTTAATTTGATTTAGATATCTATATTCTTATTATTTAAATTCTGATCTGATCGCAATTTTTTAAAAAAATCACGAACTATTAAACAAATTTTTTGCAATAAACCTAGCACATATGCCACTTTAAATGCAAAAATCTGCCATTTTCTGCCAGTTCTAAAGCAGGGTGGTTACCCGCGTAAATAGCATTTTGAATTCTAGAAGGGCTGTCCCAGGTGGTCCGGACCCCCCTAGCTTTTTAGGGGGGTCGACCCGGGGTGCGAAATTTTGAAATCTAGCGGGGGTCAGGTGGGGTGCGGTGCTCAAAGCAATACAGTTTTAAACCATAATAACTTTAATAATCGTTCTTTTTATAGGATAATACCAAATAATTATTGAATAAAAAGCGATGATATTCTGGTATTAAAAGGGTGTTAAAACATGAATGTGTGTTAAAGAATCCACATTTTTGAAAGGAAATTTAGTATAAAAAAAGTACCTAAAATTTTCCCGAGAGGGGGAGGATCAGATTTTACATTCTAAAAAAAGGTCAGGGGTAAAAAAGTGGGAAATTTGGGAGGCGGGACTAAATTTTCGTCTTAGGGGGGGGGGGCGAAATTTCGAGGCTAGAGGGGAGATAGGATGGACCCTGCCCCCTCCCTCCCCGTCTTCTCACCTATGCTTGCACTGTACTCATGCACAGACAGTCGCTGCGCGAAAAATTCCATGGTTTAAACATTTGTTGTACAAGAAAAGAATAGTAGGTACTTGCAAATGCATTGCCCGCAATGCAACGCACAGATGTGCAAAGTTTTGCTAGTTCTTGATTTATTTTAAATATTATTCTTGTAACAACAAGTGTATTTATCATATTATCATTTAAGCTGCGGCGCAGCGTGTGAACTTTGAGTTCTTAACTCCAAAGGTAGGCAAGGGATTATACCTCCCAGAAGTAGCAAAAGTTCTCCATAAAATTTGGAGATACCCAGTACTAAAAACGCTAAAAAAGGTGTATTTGGGAGGTAGAGAAGCCTGCGGACGTACTTTTACTCATACATGAGCACGGGGAGGGTGGTTGGGGGTTAACCCCCCCAAATTCTGGGAAGGGGGTTTAATCCCCCACTCCGGACCAACTTGCCCATGTATGCTTTTACTTACCTAATTATAATAACTAGAACGAGGATGGATCTTATTATCAAGTGCCTCTCGCACTTTGCGAAGGAAGGTTGTTAGTAGTGAATGAATTTCGAAGATGGACCACGGCGAGCTCAGACGCAGAAAAACAACTTTTCGCGCCGAAATAATTTCAGTAACAACCAGCAAGGTGAGCTGGGTTTCGTCGTCAGTCTGACACAAAGAGTCACAAATAGTATAAAATCAACGTGACTCTGACTCATTTTGTTTATCTTAATTGTGTGTTAAGATATAAAAAAAGTCACATTTTCGAGTATTTTACCACGCTTCTGACTCATTATGTCACAGTGACGACGACGGTATGTAAAAAAATGTATGCGTTATAGCGTGAAGTATCAGGGAACAAAGTACCTACGATTTGTTATTAGTCGGCGCAAGTGGGCTGGCGGTTTAGCCTTAGCCCTCTTCCCCCCCCCAAAAAAAATCGAGAAAGTGCCGACGAAAATCTCTCTCCTAAAGTTTGGCATTAGCCCGGATACCCTTCTAAAGGCATGAAGGATTAATTACTAAAAACGCTAAAATTGAGGTTTGTGATAAAATATTTCCCTAAAATTTTTAGGTATAATACTCCATTCCTCTAAAATCAAAGATTTCTTAAAAATTAAGAAGTGCTAGATAATTGGACATATCCCGCGTAAAATAGTGAATTTGTGAAAATAAACGTATTTTTGCTGATGTAAGACTCCAAATTTAAACACAAAAATGTTTCGACAGCGGTTTTAGCGGTTTTAACCATTTTTGGAAAATCTAAATATCGTCGTTACTACTGCAAAATGAGCGACATTTCGTAGAAAATATATGTACATGTGCCTGTGACTCATTTTAAATTTAAAACGGCCCTATTAACTACAGAATAAGTCGCAATCACGTGTATTTTATAATGACTGTGGCTCATTTTCCTGTTCTAACGACGATAAGTTATGGCACGATCGAACTCGGACAAAATCTATGTTGTTAGAACAGATCTCATTTTATTGTACAGGGGTCGCATTATGACGCGCGGTTAAAAGTTACCCTACGGTAACTTTTTTTTACGTGCTTAGTTTAAGGATGCGAGTGAAAAATCAGTTTTACCTAGGTAAAAGTCGGGTTAAATTTTTTCTATTGTTTTAAGAATAAGAATTTATCCAACTCGAGAGGTGGTTAAATATTTTCTTCCGTAGGATTAATTTAATAGAAAATAAAATACGCGCATTGATTACATTTTTTTTATTTTGCGCGAGGTGGTTTTACGGCGCGAGAAAAAAATTTAAAAAAAAATTCATGCAATCATTTTCTGTCCCACATGCGGCAGGTTTATTTAATTACAATATATATTTATTTTTTTATTTTCATTGAAATGGATTTATCGGGGTAAATATAAGGGTTTCTTCAGAATGCGACCCCAGATCTCATTTTATTGGGCGTGGACTTTTTGAAACATCAACACGACGGGAATTTACACTTAAATTAATTCTAGTAAATTGGACGGAGGATTTGACGATGAGTGCTCGAAAACTTGCCCACATCAGCGCTGACATCAATAAAATGACAAAGGAGGAGCTGATTAACAGGCTTCAGACGCTCAGCTTAAACACTCAGTAAGCTAAGATTTTTTGTAATATTTATTAAATATTTTTTTAAAAATACAAGTAGCCAGTATCAGCCTTACGGCTGACAAATACTGTTTTCTGTATTTTTCGGTTTTGCTTGCTGTTGTTTTTTTTTTTTAAACTCAACCCTTCTATGATATTTTCTGGACTGGAAACGTTGTTATGTTACCTTATTTAGGCCAATCTCTTTTGTAGTTGGGGATAGAAGATCTTTTTTTGTTAAAAATGGGTTTTCCAGCATAAAGATGTCCATGTTATTTTTTCAAACATTCAACTCTTTTATGGCATTCCTCGGATTCTAAGCTTTGCAATGATACCTTCTTCAGCCCAATCCTTTCCCTTTCCTTTGGTGAAAATGTGTTGTCCAGCATGAAGATGTCCGTGTTATGTTTTTCAAAACATTCTACCCTGTTACGGCTCTTAAGTTGCCAGGTTATTCATTCATTTTCCGATTTACTTGCAGCATTTTAATGTAGAAGCATTTGAAAATACAAGATCTAAATAAAATTTTGCTTTTTTGAACAAAATATCGATAATTATTTGTCCATGATCATTCATTTTAAATAATTTACGTTTTAGAGGCAATAAAGATGCCATAAAGAAAAGACTGAAGAATCACTATCGAAAACAGCGGGCGGTTCATCTGGCTAAGGTTCCCAAAAAGCCTCAAACACACGACAGGTAGTTTTGCATTATTGTCATGTTTGAGCAATTTAACGCTTCTAATGTTTTTCGAACTTTATTTAAGGTTTAATGGGTTACACTTATTTAGGTGTTATTTTGAGTACCAAGGAATGGAGGATAAATGTTTACTGGATGTATTTAAAGGTGCGGCATACCATACCAAACCATGGTGCATTTTTCTTCATTATTTTATATCAATCGATACTATTAATTAATGTTTATTAAATTTTTAAAAGCGCCTTCAAATTAAAAGTTGTACATGCAAAACAGTGGCGAAACAAAGGACTGGTCACGTTTATGCGTCACAAAATTTTGAAACTGTCGAGTCATCATCCCCTTCCTAAAATTTTGGAGTAGATATTTAGTATTACTAAAAATTGATTTGTTAAGGGACTTTTTTTCACTTAAGTTTTTAGCCGCCTTCCCACTTCTTTTGTGATATTATATCACCAAAAACAGTATTTTGGTCGTCATTGTGCTGCGAGTATTTCGGGTAATTTCATTGTTGTATATAATAAAAAGGTTTTAAACTTTTGAGGGAACCCATTTAATATTTTATAAAGAAACTTCGTGTAAAAGCCAAATGTAAACAATCATAAAATTTAATAAAGCGAGACAAAAGATCACGCAAAGCCACAAAAATCATTATTTTTTGATCTGTTCTATTTTTTCAACTTGTTCCATATGTGTTTTTTACTTCAAAAATTTGTAAAACATTAAAAATTTGTCTTTTGACAACCTCAAATTCAACGAAGAAAATCGGAATAGAATAATCATATTTTGGATAAATAAGTAAAGAAAATTAATTTGTTTTGTCATGTACGCTGTACATACATGGACAAAAAGGTGTAAACGCTATTAGTTGTTATAGCGTATTGATGGGCGGAACTACGAAACCCCCGGAAAAATCGGAACCGGAATTCAGATTTTGTAAAAATCCGGAACAGGAACCGGAATTCCAAATTTTGCCCAGAACATCCGGAACCGGAACTGCCTATCACACTCTGAAACCCCCGGAACACCAGAACCGGAATTGAGATTTTCCAAAAATCCGGAACAGGAACCGGAACCGGAATTTTACAAAAAAACCGGAACAGGAAGCGGATTTCAAATTTTGCCCGGAACATCCGGAACCCGCAAAAAACCGGAACTGTCCATCACTATATAGCGCTTAAGCTTTATGACCTATTTCAAGATTGAAAAGCAGTTATTCCTTGAATACTTCTCTTTCTGCTTAGTTATGTGTAATTACGACAATAATTTTGACTTATTTTAGATTTGACGATTATCTGTTGGTTGTAGACCTTGAATGCACATGCGAGGATAATGTCTACGACTATGCCCACGAAATAATTGAATTCCCTGTGGTTTTGATCAAAACTGCAACGCTGGAAATAGTAAGTATTATGTTGTGATATAATAAAGAGAGCTTTTTTTGAACCTCAAAATTTTCGGTCGAAGGTTTGCACTTTGTGATCGCGTTTTCCCCGCAGCACACCACTGTTTGTAATTTGTGTGTTTGGTTATTTTATATTGGTCGGGGGTGGGGGTTGGGTTTTTTTTTGTGGGGGGGGTCGGCTTTTTTTTGGGGTCGGGTTTTTTGGGGGGGGTGGGGGTTAATTTTATTTTTTTTTTTTTTTTTTTTTTTTTAATATATTTTTAATTTTATTTTTTTTTTAAATTTTTGTGGGGTGTGGGTTTCTTTTTTATTTTTTTATATTTTTTTTTTTTTTTTTTTCTTTTTTTTTTTTTTAGTTTTTTTTTTATTTCGTTTTTTACCTTTTTTTTTTTTTATGTGGTCATTCCTACTAGTATTGGTGCGAGCTATTTTTTTACTGTGTTATTTTTGTTATTTTGTATAATATATATTTTTTTGTTTTATTTTTTCTATATCCTTCTTTTGGTTGTCTTTGTTATTTTTTTTTTTTTTATTTTTTTTTTTTTTTTTATATTTATTTTTTTTTTTATTTTATTATATATATATTTTTTTTATTTTTTTTTTTTATATTTATTTATTTGTTGTTGATTATTTTTTTTTTTTTTTTGATAATATTTTTTTATATAATATGGTAATATATATTTTTTTTTTTATATTTTGATTTTATTATATTTATATATATTTTTTTATTTATTTTTTTTATATTTTTTTTTTTTTTGTTTATTTTTTTTTTTTTTTTCTTTAATTTTTTATCACTTAAAATTATTAATATTTTTTTTTATTATTTTTTTGTGTATTTATGATTAATTTTTGTGTATTTTTTTTTTTATTTATATTGGTTATGGGTTGTTATATAATTTTTCTTATCGCTAACATGTTAAAGAAGATAGAGAAGGGGAAAAAAAAAAAAAAAAAAAAGAAAAAAAGACGCAGAGACATTTAAAAGATTTTTTTTTCTAAAAAGTTTTAGGAACCATTTTAATCTACAGAAAAGATAGAGCAATCTTTATAAGATTTTTTTAAAGAATAAATTAATTTTCTATAGCAAGCGGTGATTTAAAGGCTAGCATCAGTCTTTGGGAAAAAATTTGAACAACTAGAAATTACTTAAGTTACAAAAAAAAAACAGAAATTAATTAATTATGTTTTAATTAATCAAAATAAAGTTTTAATTTATCAATAATTTTGTATGGGCTTACGTTTAGGCTTGTGCTGAGATACAGGGCCCGTAGCAGCGATATAATTAAAAATTTTTCCAAACTTTTGAAGGTTCATTTTAAAATTGTAACTGTATTTATGGTAAAAATAGTTTTGACCTTGTGAAAACCCAAAGTAGACACCAAAATAACCAGCCGCTAAAAAATTTAAACAGCCAACTTTATTTTATAAATTTGGCCGATACAGGAATTAAACTCGTAACCTCCACAAGTTGATTCTGGCGCGCTATCCATTACACCATAGGCCGGACGACGAAACGGAAAGATAGGCCTGGCCTGTTATTAACGCTTGTATTACGAGTTTAACATACGCAAGAGAAACGCATCGGACACTTGTTCATAGGTGAGCGTGAGAAAGGAGGGGCAGAATGGGGTCCACCCCCCTAGTCTCGAAGTTTTGGGACCTCGCCCCAGGGACGTAGCCAGGGGGGGGGCCCCCCGAAACGGTCGGACAGGAGGAAAAATAAGGATAGTGGTTGGGCGGGGGGGCGGCCGCCCCCTCCCCCCCGAAATGGTCGCCAGATAGTAAAATTTGGGGGTTTTCAGAGGCTAAAAATTCAAAATTTTCTAGCGCCTCGCTAATCGCTCGGCGCCAAACTTTAAAATAATTTTAATACCCCAATGGACCCCCAAAACCAAAAATTTGTTCCGCTTCGCTTTGCTCAGCGGTCACTTTCTATAGTATACATACATATATACCTCGTTATTTATGTTGCCTGATGCTAATGTTATTTCAAAGTTAGTACAATAATTTTTATAAGTAATAAGTACTACACAGAAAGCAAAACAAACAATCATATTGTTTGATTTATGTACCTCCTCCCTCCTAAATTTTCCTGCCGCCTATAGCACTGGCTCGGATTTTTTCATATAGGTAGGTACCCCAAAAAACATGGAGCCGAGATGCTGCTCATGTGCTTTGGTTTACAATGTGGGTTTAGCCAAGGGGTCTAAAACTAACGTCTCTAAATTCCTTTTTTGTAAAATCCAGGCTCTGCCAATGTGTGCTTATGTAATTTTTAACTAAGAAAACATGTTTTTACCGCTAAAAACATTAGATAATACGTTATTAGGCCAAAAACAGTGTATTATACAGCTTTATCTACGTTTATCCCTGCTTTTTTAACGTTTTCAAAAATTAAGGGGGGGCTCCGCCACCCCCCCCCCCCAAAAATTTCGGGGGGAGGGGGGCGGAGCCTCGCCCCCCAAAATTTTTTTTTGTACTAAAATCCGCCCCCCCCAAAATGAAACTCTGGCTACGTCCCTGCCTCGCCCTAAACGAAAACCCCAGGGCCTCCCCCCCCCCCAAATTTCCTAATTTTTTACCCCTGACCCCCCTCTAGAATTTGAAATCTGAATCCCCTACGTGTGCACGGCCCCCCCCCCCCCCCGAGTTAAAACGGGGGGCAATTCAAAAATGGGGGGGCACGGGGGGCAACTTTTTTAAAACTGGTGGCAAGCAGTGAGGAAAGAAAAAAAAAAGAGAAAAAAGGAGAAAAAAACGAGAAAAAAAGAAGGGAAAAGGGAAAAAAAGGACAAAAAAAGCGAAAATAAGTAAAAAAATATGTCTAAAATGGCTTAAAATACATTGAAATAGGCTAAAAACTGCAAAAAATCCGGGATGATGGCGTCATCATAGGTCAAAAATGGCGTTATAATTTTAGGGTACTTTTTCGTTTTTTGGCGGAGAGAGGAATAAAACGGGGGGAAAATCCTCCAATAAAACGGAGGGGGCATTTTCAGACCGTGCACAGGTCTGGCTGGACCCCCCCCCCCCTCTTTCCCCTCGGGAAAATTTTAGGTTCCTTTTTTATACTAAATTTTTTTCCAAAAACGTGAATTTCTAACGCATATTCATGTTTTTACAACCTTTTTACACCAAAATATCGCTTTTTATTTAATAAAATTTAGTATTATATTGCAGAAAGAACAATTATTAAAGTGATTATGGTTTAAAACTGTTTTACTTTGGACACCGGACCCCACCTGACCCCCCTCTAGATTTCAAAATTTCGCACCCCGGGTCGCCCCCCCCCCTAAAAATCTAGAAGGGTCCGGACCCCCCTGGGACCCCCTCCTAGAATTTAAAATTTGATTTACCCCGGATAACCACCATAGGTGGGCAGGGGGGGGATTGGGGGGGCGTTATACCCCCCAAATTTCGGATTTTGCTGACACCCTCCGCCCCATAATTTTGAGGTAGTCGGGGACACCCCCCGATTCGCCTCCCGGAGAAAAATTTTTTAGCGTTAATAAAAGGCTAAAAAAAAATTTTCCGCGCGAAGGAGAGTTAATTGTTAATTGACAATTTATCTTAGTTTTTCGATAACAAATCAATTATCCCGTTCAGTAGTTAAGGTATACAGTTTAATAAAACTACTATAAACTCTATATTATCCTTTAATTAACGTTTTAAACACATGTTTTAAATGTGCATGTATAAGAAACCTTAAATTTTGTAATAAGTATCATCTGGAAATAAAATTTTAAGTGTATTTTAGCGCCTTAAATTAAAAATTTTCTCCCCGGTGGGCATTCTGCCCCCCGGACCCCCCTGACAAGGGGCTCCGCTCCTTGACCCCGCTGGGGCGCTCTCGCCACCAGACTCCCCCCATATCTGGGGGCTGCCGCCCCCCAGATCTCCCTTTAGGGTTAGAAAGGCCCCCAGACCCCTAGGGTACTTTTTCATTTTTTGGCGGGGGGGGCAATAAAACGGGGGGGGGGCAAATCCTCCAATAAAACGGGGGGGGGGGCATTTCCAGATCGTGCACAGGTCTGCATGTATGTATATAATCTTTAATTAAATATAAGATTATGGATTAAAAAGTTTGTGATACTTGACTTTATAATCAAGACAATAATATTACTATTCTATTATTACGTAATTATTAAAAAAAACTATGATTTTTAATCTAATTATAAGAATATATAAACACATTATTATTAAGAGAATTAAAAAATAAAATTATTAACTTGCAATAAGGTCTTATTTTAATTTTACACAGTTTTAAAGCATTTATAAGCTTGTTTTACCTTTTTTAACGCGTTTTAAGCCCATTTTAAGGCAGCGCGGAAATATTGGGTACACACCCCTCGAAATTTGGGTCTTGCCGGACACCTCCCCTAAAATTTGACCCCCCCCCCCTTATACCCCCCCAAAATCCGAGAGGCTGCCCACCTATAGTAACCACCCCCCTGAAATAAAAAATTCGATTTACCCCGGATAACCACCACCCCCCCCCCCCCCCCCCAGCTGCCGGGCCTATTCTCACCTATGCACTTGTTACTGGAAAAAAAGATCTTTAAAAGATATCAAGCTCCCAGTCACATGCGAGCATACATTTCTGTAAACGAGCCCAGGTTAAAGGTGTTGTGTGGAGTCAAACTTTTTGT
>JASAMX010020645.1:0-19675 GCA_030248175.1 Microlaimidae sp. YZB2_3 | reverse complement strand
TGCTAGCGTCGTAAAAATCAGATTCAAGCTCACAATTAGCCCAAGCTAATTAGCTTAATTGTTAGCTTGACCCCAAAAAATAAAAAAAATATTATACTTTACCAAAAGATCTGCAACTTCTGAATAACAAACGTCGCAAGAGTGTGCCATTATTATGACATAGTTTTAGTCCATTTAAATTGTACTTTCATTTTAAAGTTAATTCTCTTTTTAATTTAAATTAGAACAAAAATCATATCTTAAATGGTATAATAAAAAAAACAACCCATCTAAATTCTTCTAAATAAATTGATTTCAATTTAAGCAAATTAACAAAGAATAGGGCATTCTAATGACTTGACCCAAAAAAGTTCTCCATTTTAATGACTATTCTAAAAGCATTTTTTCAATTGGTTTATATAGGCACCTTGCACTGGAACTCGGTTTATACATGAAGTATGCAATATACTTAAGCGTCACCAAATTGGATAATTACCATATCTCCTACTTATCTTTCGTAGTATGCAGATCAACCGATTGAAATTTCGCGCGCTTTCGATCGGTTGATCTGCATACTATGAAAGATAAGTAGGAGATACGATAATTATCCATTATGGTGACGCTTTAATTATCCATTATGGTGACGCTTATGTATATTGCATACTTCATGTATAAACCGAGTTCCAGTGCAAGGTGCCTATTGGCGTCATTTGTTACACAGGAGTTAAAAAATTTTTGATTACCTAAAGTCTTTTTTGTTGGTTTTGTACTGTCATTTAATAAAAAAAATTTGCACAAAAATGTGTATTAGAATAAAAACAAATAAAAAGTGCGGTAAAAAATTAAACCTTTTACTTTGATGTTGATTATTTTTTGCCCTGCACTTTAAAACTTTGTAACTGTTGTTTTGTTTAAATAATTTTAGACCTTTTAAATAAGGCCAAAATAGGGCTTTTTTAGTATGTTTTACTTAAAGAATGTCTTCCTTGCTGCAAAAATTTTTGTGATAAAAGTATTTTTAAAAAAAAGTCTACTTTTAACATTAATTATTTAACAGTCCTACTTTATTTTGACACCCTGATTGCAAATTTTAATGAAGTATTTGTTAAAATATTTGTGTTTTATTTTGAAAAACTGAGATTTTTATCCCATTTTTTGTGAAACGTTGGAAACGAAACACTATATTTAACAAACATGCGAGGTATTTTATAAAATTACCTTTTTTGCGTTTTTTTTCTGAAAAGTTTGTCGAAATATCAGAATAATCAAACGGCGCTTTTTTTAATTTAAATAAGAATTTGCATAAGATAGCTACAAGAGGCTTAAATTCAGTATTTTTTCAAATGCAAAAAAATTTGCCATTTGTTTTTAGTTTTTTTTTATATTTCACAAAAAACACGGTAAAAATTGCAACGTTTTTTTACTAAAACACTAGTATATTGACAAAATGTAAAACTTACAATCAGGGTTTCATAATAAAGAAAATACGTTTTGGCCTTTATATATATTTTTACAAGAAAATTTGCGTAGTAAAAAAATATTGTTCAAGTACAGAAAGTCCTAACAAAACCATATTCACCTCAGCATATAAAGAAATCTATAATGTCATATGGGTTTTGCAAAAACGTGTCTGTTTTGCTCCGTGGGAGAGGTTTTGGGAGGGGTTTCCTTTAATCCCCAAACTCGTTTTTTTTTCATGAAATATTTGCTCCTCGTCGCTTTCAGTGAAAATGAATGTTTCAAGGTTTTGAGGTACAAGGTAGTATTTTACAAAACATGATCTAATTAATTATATAAACTATCTAAAATAAGTATATTTGTGTGAAAATATATTCTCTTTTCTGACGGCTGATATATATATAAATATATATATATATTTACAGACATGTCTCCCCCCCCCCCCGGGGTTAAATACTACTGGGGGGGTGATTCGCGAAAAGGGGGGGCACGGGGGTGACAACTTTTTCGAAACGGGGGGGGGGGCAATAAAACGGGGGGGGGGGGGCAAGCAAGGGGGGGGGGAAAGAAAAAGAGAAAAAAAAGAGAGATATGAAAAAGATCTCCTAAGGAGAATGGACCCAAAAAAAGCGGTAATAAGTTGTCAAAAATTCAAGTTCTAAAATGGCTTAGAATACTTTGAAATAGGCTAAAAACTGCAAACAATTCCCGATGATGAAGCGTGATCATAGGTCAAAGTGTTTTTTTCATATTTTTGCAGAGTACTTTTTTTTTTTATTGGCGGGGGGGGGGGGGCAATCGAAAAAAGGGGTGGTGGGGGACAAGGTAATATTTTACAATACATCGAAAGGTAGATATCATAAAAAAAAGATACGTATATATAATATATATATATATATATATATATATATATATATATATATATATATATATATACATAATATATATATATATGTGTGTAATTTCCGCATAAATTGGTCGTTTGTCAATGTTTTATTCCGCAAATTCTATATCAGTTTTGTACAAAAAATTTACTTCATTTTGAAAAGATTTTTAACGTTATACTCAATTTTACAATGGGAAGTTAAAAAAGTCATTAATTAAAACAGTTCTGTTTCATATTAGCTACCTACATCATGTAATATGAACCACAGACAACATCTAACATCTAATTTCAATGTAGATGCTATTAATTTGTGTACAAAATTTTTTTTTAAGTTGCTTTAAAAATAAACATTATCTACAATTTATTTTACTGAACTAAATTCATAAAAAATATTAAAAGTGATTAATGTTACACATTTTACAAACCGTGAATATTTGGAAATTTAACTACACAAAAGGTTAATATTGCATTTGACTTTTAGTGTTAGTATTTAAAGATAGCTCTTTTTGGCTAATAAATAAAAATTTTTAAATAAAAATATCTTTATAGACTAGTTCGGAATAAGGGTTTTTTAGTGTTAGAAAGAGGGTACAATAACTACTACCCAATCATATTAGAGAAAATTTAAAAACAGCGAGCGACTATACTTTTACGTTTAAATATTCTCAAATATTTATTGTTCAAAATCTCACCCCTTCTCAAAATTTCTTAAATACTTTTTAAATACTGCAAAAGCAAAAGCAGTTTTGGATATTTAGTTTGCCGCTTCGTGAGCGGCGCTGCTGCGCGCTTGAGCCAGTTTTTTAATGTTTCAATTACAGAAAATGCTTAATTTAAAAGTTTGAATGACTTTTTAAAATTAATTTTCTAAATTTTGATTAGTTTTACAAGCAAAGCATTAAAAAAAACCTATGTAGGTTTAAAATTAGTTTAAAAGCACAAATTTTATCTTTATTTTTACTAAATCGAAATCACTGTTCAGGAAAATACTATTTTAGTGGTGATTTCAAACTATTGTGACGTTTAATAAAAAAACAAAAATTTATTTAGCACAAAATGATATACTACAGCACTTCAACGAAGAAAAACATATCATCGTTTAGCAATTTTTATGAAGTATAGGTTTAAACTTAAGAAACTAAGAAAGCTAAGATTTTTTCAAATTTTTATTTGTTTCTTTTTGTACCCTCCCTCGTACAGTAAAAGAAGCTTATTCCGAACTAGTCTATAGAAGTTTGGTATCAATTATTCAATAAAACGTTAATATAGTAGTGATGTGCCCCGGAGCTTCAAACCCCGGAATGGAACTCCGCTTTTAGGAGCTCAGGAGCAATCCGGTAGCTCCGAAGCTCCGCCTTTTTCACTAAATTTATAAGTAATTAAAAAGAGATTTCATAGATTATTTTGTCAAAATTTTTTTATAAAATAAGGTTTAAAAAAAATTTAAAACATTAGAAATAGGCTTAAAAATGCAAATTGAGTATTTTTAAATGTATTCTAAGCTTAAATAAGCTCAAAATACATTAAGCTTAAAATTGCTCATTTAAAGGTGCACTATACTAATTCATGGTGTATTTTATTTTGCTTTTTAATTAATATTAATTAATATATTAGGTCACACTGAGAAAAAAAATTGTATTACACCAAAAATCGATTCATAACGGTTAGCGAGTTACTAACAAGAATACTACCTGTTTATTTCCAATGTTGTTTTTATACATCATTTTTTAAAAGAAAACATTTTTATTGGACGGATATTAATAAAACTTAATAGAAATCATGATAGGGTACAAAAAAGCGTTAGTTTTAAGTTTTGTTCAATTTAAAAAAGTATTAAATAAGTACTGTCATTTTAAAAAAAATTAATTTGTGTTTTATAGTTGGTGTATTTTGTTTGCTGTTATTCTGGTATTATTTCTTATCTATTCAAAATTTTACTTTTAAAAAAAGTAAACTTCCTATACAAAAGTATTTCCCTTCTTTGATTTTTACATTTTGCAATTATAGCTTCAACTAACTACTAACTAACTACAGATGAAAATGTAATGTGTAGTTAGTTATTATGTGTAATTAAATCAAAGGTACTTAGATTTCTTTAAAACCCCTAATTCTATATGAAATTAATCTTTGCGTAAAATCAAGTTTTCAAAAATGATTTACCTATAGTCCTAAATTAAAAATTTTCTCCAAAAAAAGTAATAAGCCGTTCTGGGTGGGACACTGCTGCTGTATTTCATTCGATGGATCAATTTACCCTGCCCCTATTTAAGCAGTCTCCCTTCCGTTTTTCACTAGCATCTTTAAAACCATGTACATGTATGTATTTATATTTGCAGGTTCAGGTGCGCAATTGCATTGGTTTGGTTATTTTATTTGTGGTGCTAGTGCTCGGCTCTACTTTTTTTCGGTGCGAGTTATACTGTTCGCTTAATCTTGGTCCTCTGTCGCTCGCAGGTTGTGTGCTTTTTTCTTACCAATGGGTGGGACACGTAAACTTTACCGCGGTAAACTGCACGTATGACCTAGGTCGTACTTTAGGTCATAGTGCCCAGTGAGTGAGCAAATTGAAATAGTTAAAGCTGTATGGTAGAAATATGCAGATTTTATTCACGGATATAGTGTATTAAATACGACCTGCGCCCACGTACAACCTAGGTGATACTAGCTTGGAGTTTATCGCGGTGAAGTTTACGTACTACAATGGTTAGACCAGACGTGGATACCACCACCGTTAAGCGAAGATTTTTTTTCAATTTTTTTCTGTTTTGCTGTGCGGTTGAATTGTCAGAAGAGGAAAGATTAAAGATGGAAAGGTTTTAAAAACTGAAGTTGAAAGCCAAACAACAACGACTTAATCCAGCGAGCAAGTTTTGTAAAGTTTAATTAAGAAGATTTTGGATTTGAAAGAAATACGACATGTTTAAAAACAAAACAAGTGAAAGAAAAAATATTACTTTTGGTTTTGCTTAATAACGGCTAGTGAAAAATATGGATTTTTACTAATTGAATTAATTTTACTGATTAGGTGCTCGCTTGCTTAAAGTGAATTTCTTTATGCTTTAGCGAGTTTCCTGCTTTTTGCAAAATAAAATATTTATTTATTTATTTACCACGGTATAACAAAAGGCTTACAGTTACAATTGAGCAACGGCGGTCGCAGGAACGGGTTAAGGTGATTTTTCACACCTAATCAGACCTGTGCACTGCCCCGTCCCCCCGGGTTTTATTAAGGGGGGGCATATCCAAAACGAGGGGAGATACGGGGGCCAACTTTTTTGAAACAGGGGGGGGGTAAGTAGGGGAGAAAGAAAAAAGGGATAAAAAAAAGCGAAATTAAGGTAAAAATAGGCCTAAAATGGATTAAAATGCATTGAAATAAGCTAAAAACTGCAAAAATTTTGCGATGATGACGCCATAATAGGTCAAAAATGGGGCCATAATTTTAGGGTACTTCTACATTTTTGAGAGGGGGGTAATAAAACGGAAAGAGGGTGGGCAAATCCTCCAATAGAGCAGGGAGCATTCCCAGACCGTGCACAGGTTTGCCTAATATATCTTACGTGACTTTGGTCGGTTACTGGTATTTTACCTATAACCAATTATTATTGAGTTGCTAATGGGTTTTTTCAACATGATATTTTTTTCAAAAAACGGCTGGATATTTGGCCACCCCTGCCTAATTTCACCCAGTTTGGAATTAATTTTAGTTGTTTTGTTAACTTAACAGCTCTATGGAGAAAACAATTCAACGAGTTAATGCTTTTTTATGAAAAAAATTGCAGTCTTTTAAATCTTTTTGTTCGTAATTTTGTAAATCATTGTTTTCAAAATTGATTTGAATAAAAAAACGGAAATTTCGCCATTAATAGAGTTAAAAAGATTTATCAAAAAAAGTTTTCTTATTGTAATAAAGTATGAACTATATTAGTTAAAAAAATCTTGCTATATGAATCTAAAAAGGGTATTTCTACAGAGGAATTTTTTAAAGCAGAAACGGTTAAAAGTACGGAACGAGTAGTGATCGACCGGGGCAGAATTATTGCTGATACCGGGACCGGGGTAGAGAAATTTCGATTTGCCGGGGCCGGGGTAGCAAATTTTGCCCCGACCGGGGCCGGGGCAGGCTAAAAATTTAGAAGAATTTGAAATTTTGGTCGTTTTTTTCAAAATTCTAATTTTTTACTGTAAATTTTTTGTTTTAGGTAATTAATAGTCATATTTTAGAATTTAAGCACTTGTGTAAGTAGAAAAAAATATTTTTTTAATACACAAAGTTTTTCCAAGCAGAACAAAAAAAATATTTGAATATTTCGATTCTTTTAAACATAAATTATTATTATAATTAATAGACACTACGGTTGTAAAAAATAATAATTTTTGATTATTTTCAGAAAAAGTAAAAAGTAATTTTAAAAATATTTAATTTAAGTAAAGTAAGAGTAAAAGTAATTTGTGATATTTTAATTTAAGTAAAGTAAAAATAAAAGTAATGGTCGAAATTATATTTAAGTAAAGTAAAAGGAAGACCTATTTTTTAAGTAAAAGTAAAAGTAAAATTATAATAAAAGTAATTTTTCAACGGAGCAAAACGTCGATTTTTGGAGCTCCAGAGCTCCGTTCCAAAATATTTTGTTATATCTTCATTTTAATAAGTTTTTTCGTCTAAGTAAATGGCGTTTAGCGTGTTCGCGGCTTAAAAAACTTTCTTCTGAGAATCTGAGACTCATTTTACAACAAGCCCATAGGAAATCTTTTTGTTGAAATTATTTAAATTTTACTTAAATTAATTTAAGTATTTGTAGGAAAAAATCCGAGTAAAAGTAAAAGTAAGTGAGATTTAACCCGTTGGTATTTATTCCGCTGCAAATCCGAAGAAAGGATTTCACGCCACTGCTGCTCAATGTTAAATCTTAGTCAACGATCGTCGAGAGCCACAGAGTTTCACAGACTGCAGCACTGACGCAATATATCTTTTGCAGATTTGCAGCGGTTTTTGGACGAAAAAAATCCCAAAGGGTTAAAAGTCGAGTAAAAGGAAAAGTAATAAAAAATTCGTTAGTTTAAATAAAAGTAAATATAACTTTTTAAAACAGTAGTATACACTTTACGTAAGTATTAGAAATATATTCAAGTTTAAAGCAATATTATACTTAATCTCACTACCCATTTTTATAACTTTTAAAGAATGCTCTACATATAGAACAGGAGTTAAAGCATTTTTATACGGGGAGTATGTTTTGATTAAAAAACCAAAACGTGTTAAAGGAACCAAAATCAAAATTAGATACCTATATAAAAAAATTATTTGAAAATAGCGAAATTTCTTTATATTACAATAAATAAAATATGTTGATAATTGTAGAAACGTAACTCTAATTCTAAAAAATGCTAGTATTAAACAATATTATTTTGAAGAAACATTTTTTTAGAACTTCAGTTACATGCCTCTAAGATTTTTCGGCCTATAAACATGCAGGAAGGGTTAAAACGCACCTTTTTATTTTAAATTGTTAGAACATTTTTAAAGCTTTATTACCACTTTTTTAAATTAAAAAATACTTTTTTAAATTGTAAAAGGTAAAATCATTAAATTATTGCGAGTACAAGCGACTATGTTCCCTTTCTAGCTTATTTCAAGTTGTTAGTTTTAGTCGTTTTGATTCGCTAACTTATTTTTTAGCCAAAAATCATAAAATCAATGACACGCGAACTTTTGAAATGAAATTGTTTTTGTGATTTTGGCTCTACTTTTTGTAATTTCTGGAGATTTATTAAAAACATATGGCCCTAAAAAATTTTCCAATTGTACATTAAGTTCTTGAATCAAATTCTGCAAGAAACAACGCAACATTTCTAACGCCCGCGACCTTCTGTGCATTACGGGTGTCATTAGTACTAAAGCTAAAGCTAAAGTGCTTTAGTACTAAAGGGTTTTTTGGGCTTAGTACTAAAGCTAAGGCGCGGCTAAACTAAAATTAGCTGGCAAAAGCTCGGCAAAACGTATGGGCCCAGGAAAACGTTAGCTTTTGCCAGGAAAATGAAAAATCACCCAAAAATGATTGGCCAAAAAAAATGACCAAAAAATCAAAAAAAAGTGTTCACAAATCAAAAACATGATTATTTAATGAGATTTCTATCCATGAAGTGGAGAGGTATGATGGGGTCTTTTTTTTATCTTTTTTTAATCTGGCTCCCCTCCAGAATTTTAATCTGACACCTTTAAAGTATTTTGTTTTGAAAATCCACAAGACACACCCTGACCCTCTTTTAGATTTCAAAATTTTCCATACATCCTTCCCAGAATTTAAGATGCCATTTACCGCCGGTAACCGACCACCTCAACCCCTTCCCTCACTCTTAGCTACCTAAAAACTATGCTTATATAAACTTGAATATATATTTTTAATTTAAAAGAAACATGAGTGAATATTTTAAACAATAATGTTAATTAAAGTGATTAAAACGAATTTTGGTTTTAAGGTGCTATGAATATGGGGTTTTATTTTTATGTGTTTCTTATTTTTGTTAATGCATTAGAAAATACTGATTTTTTGTTTGTTTTTTTTTGAAGTATTTTTCGAGTTTCTAAGTGCTTAATATTAAAATAATCTTATTTTTACAATTTCATATGAGTATTTTGTAATGTTTATTATGCAGTAAGCGTTTTTTTTAATAAAAAATGTTGGTTAAATGTTTTGTTGCTTTAGATATTTATTTCAGAAAAACTATTCTTGATAGTTAGCCATTTTGATATATCTGTTAACATTTAAAGTTAAAACTGAAATACAGTTTAACAAGAGCAACTTTAAAATTGTAAAATTAACCCTAAAAATAATGTTTTTAAAATAAAAAGCTAAGACCTAATGCAATAAACGTTAAAAAGATCTTTAATGTTGAGTTTTTACCCTAAACTTAACAATGCAATGCCAAGAATTATCTTAAAAAAGAAATAATTTTTAAAATTTAGGAAAATTTCCAAATTTGTCAGCTTGGCAAAAGCTAAGGCTAAAGTGCTTTAGTACTAAGCCTTTTTTGGGCTTAGTACTAAAGCTAAGGCTAAACGATTTTTGAACCTTTAGTACTAAAGCTAAGGCGCGGCTAAAATGAAATTTCCCGGCAATGCACACCCGTACTGTGCATATACCACTGACTTCTTACGCAGAGATTTTTCTTGCTGTCAATACCCTTTTTTCACGCAAAAGTGGAAGAAAAGTTCCCTGCAAGAAAAGTTAACACAGTAGTGTTTTGCACTGCAAAACACTACTGTGTTAAAAATTGCGTTAAAAATTAATTTAAAAAAAAAACAATACGCCTATGAAATAGAAGAAAATGGTGGATTTTCAGTATTGAAGTCGCACAAATTCGAATTTTCAGCAAACTTTTTTGTTTAAAAATAAGGTTTTCACCATTTTTGGGTTATATATGCTTACTTTTATTAAAAATATAATTATAAAAAACTAAATTAGCAAATTTTTTTAAAATAAAAGCTTAAAGATAATTTTTACTGGAATTTCTATTTAAATACCTAGCACTTTTACTGGTATTCATAAAATTTTGGACCGGGTTTATACGAACTGGGTCCGTAACTTTTGGCAAGAAAATTCTGGACTGGGTGGTACAATTTTTAGACTGTGCCCAGTGTTTAATATCGTTAATTTTCGACACGTATTAATTGATTTTTTAAGCAAATTTTGTTCGAAAACTTTTTCCAACTTAAATACAAACAGGGGGGGGGGGGGGGGTGGGGGGGGGGTTCGTACCAATTTCTTGTTAAAAAATTCAAGTTTGGTGTCTCTTGGGCTGTATAAAAATATTAAACTCGCTAAAAAAGTGGACTGCCTTCGCAGGGTTTTCCTACCAAAACAAGCGGACCCAGTCCGAATAGACCCTACCCGAAATTTATGAATACCAGTGTAGTTTCGGCAATAAATTTAAAAATGCTAAAATAAAAACAAGAAATCAACTTAAATTTTTTTATTGAAAAAAAAATGTATTAACATCACTAAATTTTGAAACAGTTTCAATAACACATAAAAATAAAAGTAAGAATATAATATAATCCAAACAAATGTCCAGTTGTAGGATATATTTTATAGAAAAACTCACACATGAGCATTCGCTCAATAATAATAGGAAATATTACCGATTCCTGCTAATTTTTTGTACGCGGCGATTTTATAAACATGTCGGAAAAACGAATGGTGTACAAAATATCGCTGTGCGAGAAAATTTTTGGTGTGTGCACAGAAAGTAGCTTGCGCCAAAAAGTAAGACGTGCATCATTTTTTTTTAAATTTAGTTAAAAAATTTACTGTACACATAGCCGAAACTTCTCTTGGGTTATATATTTTTGATATAAACAATGATATTATAATAACTCTAATATTTATTGTATACGTCTCATGAATGGACTTCTAATGTCAAACCCTAATATTGTAAATAAAATCTACAAAATGGTTTTTAATGCTCAAAAAGTATTCAAATTCTTAGAATAATGACTCATGATTAAAATAAAGAATCTTATTAAAATAGAGTTTTAATAAAATCTTAAAATATAAATAATAAATATCCTCCTATTGAAGCGATTACATTAACTCTTTAAATAAAATTTTATATATTTATCACTTTTTAAAATTGTAAAAAAGTGCTTTGAAATTTGTATTCTTAGGGGTCCTTACCCCGGTTCGCCCCGGTTGATTTGACAGCTAAATTGCCGGGGCCGGGGTAGAGAAAATTGCGTTTGCCGGGGCCGGGGTAGAAAAAAAGTGCCGGGGCAAGCCGGGGCCGGGGCCCCGGTCGATCGCTAGGTACGAGTCGTACTTTTTGTCTTCGATTTTAATGATTTTTTGAAAAAAACCATACTCCTGCCCCCAATAGCCCACAAAGTTTTTTTCATCAAAATATCTTTGGTGGTTCAGGAAATATAACCCCCCCCCCAAAAAAAAAAATCGCGTTTTTTCGAAATTTTGTACTTAAAAGATTTCTTAATCAGAATAAAATTTTAGGTTTTAAAAGTTTTACTAAAAGAAAGTGGCTATTTTTTATATTTTAATTTAATACCTTGATTGTAAAGATTCGAGCAGCATTTTGGTACTTGAAAAATTACTCAATGGGACATAAAATTTAAGTTACAAAAAATATGCATGCACTCAAAAAAAGCGGCTATTTTCTACTTTAATTTTATACCTTGATCGTTAAGATTGATGCAGTGTTTGTCGAGATATTGCGTTTCGCGTACAAAAAACCATCGATTTTTTGCTAAAAACACGAGGTATAGGCAAAAATGTTGGACAAACTTAATCAAATTTTTGCCGTCGTTTGGTGTTTTTAATGAAAAAATCGCGGGTTTTTTGCAAGGGAAAGCAATATCTCTACAAATACTGCACTAATCTTAATAATCAAAGCGTCACAAATTAAAGTAGAAATAGCCGCTTTCTTTCAGTAAAACTTTTTTAGATTAAAATTTATACCGATTGAGAAATCTTTTAAGTAAAGAATTTAAAAAAACGCGATTTTTTTGGGGGAGTCATATCTCCTGAACCGATAAAGGTATTTTAGCGAAAAAATTTTTGTGGCCTATTGCGAGCAGGGTAACGTTTTCAAAAAAATATTAAAAAGTTTACGTGAAAAGATTTTTGAAAGCGCATTTTTAAACTATAAATAAATAATAATCTTTTGATAGCTCTTAATGATCTTTTAATAGTATAGTATCACGATAGTCAAAATCATCCCATTTAAAAGGGAATTGTTCAGTGTTAAAGAACTTCACTGAGTTATGACCTTATAGAATTTTTTTAGCCAATTAGGGCTTGGGAAAAAATGGAGATTTTTATTTATTGGAGATTCAATTTTTTACCGAGCGCTAATTGGCTAAAAGAGATTCTAACAGATCCTCTCATAACCATTCCCACAGGGCAAGACATATGTGACGTGATCACGAATACTATATGACATTTTGTGGGTCTTAAAATCCTGACGTGATAGGTTATAGAAAAATCACGTTTGCCTGGCTTTTCAAAAGTGTATGAGGAGATGCCGGGGCCAATTGAATTTGTGTGTTTATGACCTCCTTAAAAGGGCAAATTAAAACCTTTTTTAAAACCTCAGTTTTTTTTAGCCTTACATTTACATTAAAACGTTCAAAAATCAAATCGAATTTAGTAATAAAAAATCTGGATTCAAGTTATAAAATTATCAGTTTTATTAATTAAGGTTTAAATAAGTCTTTCAATTTTCAATACTTCAGCAGTTTTTAATTCAAAAGTTTTTTTCTTACTTTGTTTGTTGCTTTTTGGCTAAATCAAATAAGTACTGCAAATGACACACCTACATATTGGCTTCCGTGTTAGAAAATTTTTTAAAAATCCGTACTAGGGTAGTGCATTAAATTTTGGCACTTTTCCCAATTGGGCATTTTCCATTTTAGACTATATCTTTGGTAATCCTGGACGGGATACGACGTTTGATAACTCAAATGAGAGCTAATTAAATGTAGATGACAGTCGTGAGCTTTTTATTTGTTATGTTGTGATATTTTTATGTGAAATTGGGTGATTTATAAAAATTAAAATTGTTACTCGTTTTTAGAACAGGGGAATTTCATTATTACGCAATAAATTGGTTTAAGAATTAAACTGTCCTGGTAAAATTTAGTCTATTTTCAGATTATTCCTGGTAAAATTTAGTCTACGTTGCGTCTGTGTTGAGCAATCGGTATAAAATAAAATCGTGTAATTTCGGCACATATAATGCTGTAGGTAAAAACGTGTTGAATTAAGTGGTCGGGTGTTAAATTGTAGTTGTAAATAGTTAAAAGACAACGTTGAAATGTGTAAAGGTCATAGCACTGCACTTAAACTCAATTAAGGGGGTCCTTTTAAAAGGCGACGAAATTAAATGCACTTTTTTCCCAAATTTTGCTCATTTTGATACCATTTGGCATTTTAGCTGTAACGTTTTGCCAGTTACACGTTGAACAACAAAGAGAAGCTTAAATTAAAGAAAACTGTCTGGAGATAATGATAGGTTTTTAAATTTTTAAAAATTATGATTTTTTGACTGAGAAACATTCGATTGTTTGTAAAGTGCCGAAATTAAATGCATACATTTAATTTCGGCAATTTTTCGTTTTTTTTAAAAACTCACTTAATTAAGTAAAAAAAAAAACAAATTTCGTACAGTGAAACTTTTGTGACGTAACGCAGTATTGTGAAAGCTTCAAAATAAGCTATTAAACATGAAAATCGGGCCATACAGTGAAAAATTACATTGGAAAAACTAAAAAGTGCTGAAATTAAATGCACTACCCTATTATTTGATTAATGACTATCAATTATCTGTTGTGTTTTGTTCAATCATACCCGTTCTATCAAAAATTATATTTTTGTTTTTATTATTCGTACCGTACAATATTAATGTATTCAATATGTTTTAGAATTTATTTATTAAAAAACATTTTTAAAACTTTGGTTAAAACAAATCTCCAGAAGACTGGTCAACACAAAAATAAACAAGCAAAAAAAATTCAAAAGAAATAAACTAATACAAAAACTAACATTGACATAATTGATTTAATTTACAGTCAGGCTGATTACACAACATTTTGCATAACACAGCAACACGTGTATTACTGTGTGGTCCATTTTTGTGAAAAGTGCGAATATTAATCTTTGTATGCAAATTATTTGATTATTAAAACAGCCCAGTCCACTGAAAGGTAGATGAACCGTTAATTCTTACTACATAATTTGTAGACTCGTTATATTAAAGGTAAGTCCAACGTGGCTGCAACAGTTGTTCGTTGGATTAAAAAATTCCCCCTATTAAGTAACCATTCAAATCACGAGAATCTGACGTCACTTTATCAGCCAATTGTAGACTGTATTTAATACAGAGTATTTGTTTGATAAAGTGACGTCAGATTCTCGTGATTTGAGTGGTTACTTAATGGGGGACATTTTTTAATCCAACGAACATTTTCAATGGTTGAAGCCACGTTGGGTTTACCTTTAGTACCTTCAATATTTTGATTAGGAACTCCGACCATTTAAAGCGGAAGAAACTCTGGAGCTTTTTAAATTAGCGATTTTTATTATTTTTAACCTTGAATCGGTTTCAGAGAACAATTTTTGACGTTTTTCCTATGAAGGAGACGAAAATTCAAATGTACAAAAAGGTCTCGAAGAGGATTTCGCAGAATGATTATTAGTTATTGAATACGGGAAAAAATAGCACCAAAAATACCCAAAAATTTTTTACGAAAAACAGTTTTTAAAGAAATAAAATGGTAAATTGTAATACAGAAATTAAACGCAATACAGAACAAACCGTTCATTAATCAATTAATAAAGCGTTACAACTTCTCCAAATTCCACTTTTACATTTTACGGTCTTGCTAAAATGAAGGAGTCCAATTGGAAGAGGTGTATGTTTTATTAACGGATTCAACAATTAGTATTCTTTTATATCTGTGGTGCATTCAATAATTTCGTTATAATTCAATTTTTTATGTTTTTTGTTAAAAATTTTTTTACTTTAGATAATAATTTTGGTATTTTTTTATGTCCGTTTTTATTCCGCCACCTTTTACTAATTTTATTATGTAAAATTTTCTTCAAGACCTTTTTATGTTAGAATTTCGACGTAATACTTTAAAGTTAAAGAATGGGCTACAAAATTTTTGACAATATAATATATGAAATTACATTTTCATTATTTACAAAATTATTATAAAAGTAGTTCCGGTGTTCGAAAGCTCCAAAAAATGGAGCGTTATAGATTGGTAATCCGGGGAACTTAGTATAAATTTGTCAACAATTTAGGAAAACTGTTTTTATTGGTCAGAGTCCAAATTATTCGCATACTAAAATCCTTTGTTGATTTGCATTTGCAATTTGCATTTGCGTACTTTTTGGGATCTATAATAATTATAAAATTTTACATTGTTTGTAGTTATGGTTTTTTTCGTAAAATATTTTACTTTTTGTTTTAAAAGCACAAAAAGCCATTTATAACAAAGCGGCATTTTTACATTCATAAAAATTACACACTATTAAACCCTTCCGTTATATATTTTAAACAAAATTGAAAGAATTTTTTGAATAACGTTTCCACTTTCTCATTGAAACGATCTTGCAGAATTTCACGGACCATAAACAGAAAAGGGTCTTCCATTGCCTAAAATCCATTAATTAACTAACTAAATAATCATTAAGCCTAATAGGTCAATACGTTAAAAAATACGTTAAAAGATGAAGTCAATTTTGGTGTTTTAGAAGCTTAGCACCTTTAACAATTTTAAGTGTTTAGAAACTTAACTCTGTAAAGACTGCTCTGTAAGCTGCCTTTGCAATGTTGAAAAAACACAAAAGGCAGCAAAACCCGCCTCGAAAGCAGAGTGGAAGCCGAGTAAATTGTATTTTTGGAAGGCAGTTTTAACTGCTTCAGACGCAAGCGAGAGGCGGGTGACACTTCCCTCTCAAATTTTAATTTATTTAGGTAACAGGTGGGTAAAACCTACCTTCCCAAAATGACCATTTTTGACGCACTTACCGCCCAACTTATCGGGGTTAAGGACAGTGATTTACAAAAGAGCGGCGTTTGTTAAATAATCGATTAAAACTCGGGTTCGGTAGCGGGCCTTTTGAAGCAGCCCAAGCGTCAGTAACCGAAGTTTAACACACGTTGCTGTTCTCAAATAAATGATAAACGGTTATTGCTCACATAATCTTTAAAAAAACAACTGCACCACCTACAATGTACATTTAATTTGCCTATAGACTAGTTCGGAATAAGGGTTTTTTAGTGTTAGGAAGAAGGTACATAACTACTAGCGCCAATCATATGTAGAGGGAAAATTGAGAAACAGCGAGCGACTAGTACATTTTACGGTTTAAAATATTTCAAATATTTATTGGTTTAAAATCTCGACCCGTTCTCTTCAAAATTTCTTAAATACTTTTTAAGTATTGCAAAAGCAAAAGCAGTTTTTGGGGATTTTTAGTTTTTTGCCGCTTGGTAGGTACGGCGCTGCTGGCGCGCTTGTTTCCCAGTTTTTTAATGTTTCAATTACAGAAAATGCCTAATTTAAAAGTTTGGAATGGAGTTTTTAAAATTAATTCTTAAGTTTTAATTATAAGCAAAACATTTAAAAACTATGTAGGTTTAAAATTAGTTTAAAAGCACAAATTTCATCCTTATTTTTACTAATTCGAAATCACTGTTCAGGATAATACTATTTTAGTGGTGATTTTAAACTATTGTGACGTTTAATTAAAAAACAAAAATTTATTTAGAACAAACTGATATATTACAGCACTTCAACGCAGTGAAACATATCATCGTATAACAATTTTTATAAAGTATAGGTTTAAACTTAAGAAACTAAGAAAGCTAAGATTTTTTCAAATTTTATTTTTTTCTTTTTGTACCCTCTCTCGTACAGTAAAAGACGCTTATTCCGAACTAGTCTATAAAATTATACCTGGAATGAGCCGGAATTTATGCCTTCTATTCTTTTGTGTAATTTTCCAACGGACCTGAGTTTGTCAACGGCTGCATCTGTATTGCTGGCATTGGCCTCAACGGCGAGAATCACTTCGTCTATTGTCTGAAATGATAAAGTTTTTGAAAGCTCCGGAGCCCCTTGGTGCCATCTATCGTCTACAATAGTAATGCTAACTAAAACTCCGGAGCTTCTTGGTGCCGGCTATTTTCTAAAATAGTAATGTTAACGAAAGCTCCGGAGCCCCTTGGTGCCATCTATCGTCTACAATAGTAATGTTAACTGAAGCTCCGGAGCCCCTTGGTGCCATCTATCGTCTACAATAGTAATGTTAACTAAAGCTCCGTAGCTTCTTGGTGCCGGCTATTTTCTAAAATAGTAATGCTAACTAAAGCTGCGGAGCCTCTTGATTAGTGTTGTAAAAAGTATTGATTTTGGATTATTTTAAGTAAAAGTAAAAGTAATTTGAAAAAGTTTAATTTAAGTAAAGTAAGAGTAAAAGTAATTTGTGATTTTTTAATATAAGTAAAGTAAAAGTAAAAGTAATGGTCGAAATTTTATTTAAGTAAAGTAAAAGTAAAAGTAAGGTCTATTTTTTTAAGTAAAAGTAAGAGTAAAAGTATAATAAAAGTAATTTTGAAACGGAGAAAAAGACCGGTTTTTGAAGCTCCAGAGCTCTGTTCTAAAGTTTTTTTGCTAATTTTATGTATAAATTATCATTTTAATAAGGTTTTTAGTCAAAATAAATGGTTTTAGCGTGTTAGCGGCTTAAAAAATTATCTTCTACCATTCACTTTACAACAAGCCGATAGGAAATCTACCCATTGAAATTACTTAAATTTTACTTAAATTAATTTAAGTATTTGCAGTGGAAAATCCGAGTAAAAGTAAAAGTATTTGAAATTTCAAAAGTGAAGTAAGAGTAAAAGTAAAAGTAATTGAAATTTCAAAAGTCGAGTAAAAGTAAAAGTAAAAGTAATCCAAAATCCGTTACTTTTATTACTTTAAGTAAAAGTAAAAGTAACTTTTTACAACACTACTCTTGATGTCATCTATTGTCTGCAATAGTAATGTTAACTAAGACTCCGGAGCTTCTTGGTGCCGTCTATTTCCTAAAATAGTGATGTTACCGTGAAAGCATAACTCTGCAGCCCCTTGGTAAAATCTATCGTCTGCAATAGTAATGTTAACAAAAGCTCTGGAGCCACTTAGTGCCATCTAACGTCTAAAATAGTAATGTCATCGAAAGCTTCGAAGCTTTTTGGTTCCGTCTATTGTCTAAAATAGTGATGTTAACTATATCTCCGGAGCACTATCTTCTAAAATAGTAATTTTAATTAAAGCTCCAGAGCTCTTTAGAACCGTCTATTGTCTAAAAATCGTATTGTTAACGAAAGCTTCGGAGCTTCTTGGTTCCGTCTATTGTCTAAAATGTGAAGTTACCGAAAGCAGCAGTGGAGCTGCTTTGCCATCTATGGTCTAAAATAGTAATGTTAACAAAAGCTTCGAAACCCCTTCGAATTTTTTTAAAACCTTTCCTAAATTTATTTAGGAAAAATTTTAAAAAAATGCTACGAAATTTACTGACCTAAAACACTACTTTAAGATTAAATTACTGATTTAAAGAGGTGCAATCCGAAGTTCCCGAGCCTCTAGAGAAACTTTAGAGAAGCTAGCGGAGTCGTCATTACTCTGAAAGTTGATAGCGCAACAAAAAAAAATCACGAATTAAAGTTAAGTTGCAAACATATTATTCCTAAATAATAAATGCTTAATTTTCTCATTTGCTAAACAATATAGCGTTGTTAAAAGTTACTTTTACTTAAAGCAAGAATATATAACACAAGAAACTATCCGACTGTACACTAAACTTTTGACCAAAATTTTGCGAAAAAAGTCGCACTTTTTAAATTCGTGTGCGACTTTTCTCGCAAAAATCCGCCACTTTAACTTTTACTCTTACTCGGATTTTCCACTGCAAATACTTAAATTAATTTAAGTAAAATTTAAGTAATTTCAATGGGTAGATTCTCTATGGGCTTGTTGTAAAGTGAATGGCAGAAGATAATTTTTTGAGCCGCTAACACGCTAAAACCATTTATTTTGACTAAAAAAGTTATTAAAATGACAATTTATACATAAAATAAGCAAAAAACTTCAGAACGGAGCTATGGAGCTCCAAAAACCAGTGTTTTGCTCCGTTTCAAAATTACTTTTATTATACTTTTACTCTTACTTTTACTTAAAAAAATTGGTCTTACTTTTACTTTACTTAAATAGAATTTTGACCATTACTTTTAATTTTACTTTACTTAAATTGAAAAATCACAAATTACTTTTACTCTTACTTTACTTAAATGAAAATTTTTCAAATTACTTTTACTTAAAATAATCCAAAATCAATACTTTTTATAACACTAAAATAATAGGGTAACTGACTTAAATTTGACCAACTTTTTCGGCCACCGGCTATCGTCGTTACTTTAACACAATGAGCCACAATTCGTATAAAATACATGGGACTGTGACTCATTTTAGATTTCAACAGTACTTTACTAACTACAAAATGAGTCAGAGTCACGTTGATTTTATATTGATTGTGACTCTTTGTGTGAGAGTAACGACGAAATAACTTCATTGCGTATGATTAAATGGATTGTCAATTATTAATCTCGATGTATTTAGTTGATTCGCATAATTTATGTAAATTTTCGTGTCAGTGTTCGAAAATAAATCCATTACCCGAATTGAAAACATACCTTAAATAAAGAAATAAACTTATTTTGTCATGTAAATACATAGACAAGAAAGATACAAAAGCTAGTAAATACCTGATATACCTTTATATA
>JASAMX010020638.1:0-32532 GCA_030248175.1 Microlaimidae sp. YZB2_3 | reverse complement strand
TGGGCAAACCCCCTTGCGGTTGCTGAGCTCCTCCGGGAGTGGGAAGAGGGGGTGAGCAAGGCGAGAGGCGTGCCAGCAAGGCGAGAGACCACTTTAATGGGTTATACCAAAGGTGGATAATCTAATAAAGGTATGTCATAGCGCTCTGTAGCAGCGTGCATCATAAAATCCAATTCGGGCCGCACGTCCGGCCAGAAGCCGCACGTCCGGCCGGTGGCCGTATATACCGGCCAGAAGCCGCACGTCCGGCCAGAATTGGATTTTATGATGCACGCTGCTACAGACCGCTGTGACATACCTTTATTAGATTATCCACCTTTGGTTATACTTGAAGAATGCCGATAATTGTGTTAAACAGGTTCTTTCACGTAAATTTTAAGGTGGCCAAAATTAACAGAATCTTGAAATGCGCAGTTAGTTAAACGCATTACAAAGTGCTTTAAACATGAAAATTAACTGTTTTGAGCCTTAAATGGAAGTTATTTTAAGGTTATATATTGTTTTGTTTCAAATTTTATGCAGTTTAAACACAAAGCAAAAACCCAAAAAAATTCCCTTTTTGTGTAAAAATGTAAATAATGCAGAATAGCACAAATACAAAACATTCCAAAGCACTTTAGGCATTTTTCAAGTATAACCCACTCAATTAATGGACTACTTTAAGTATAGAGAAACTAACAGTTTAAATCCCTTATTTTTCATGTAAATTATCATAAGAACACTTATAAAAATAACCTAATTGTAGACTTTCAGACCTGTGCACGGTCTGAAAATGCCCCCCCCGTTTTATTGGAGGATTTGCCCCCCCCCGTTTTATTGCCCCTCCCCCCCGCCAAAAAATGAAAAAGTACCCTAAAAATATGACGCCATTTTTGACCTATGATGACGCCATCATCGCAAATTTTTTGCAGTTTTTAGCCTATTTCAATGTATTTTAAGCTATTTTAGACCTATTTTTACCTTATTTCCGCTTTTTTTGTCCCTTTTTTCCCTTTTCCCTTCTTTTTTTCTCTTTTTTTCTCCTTTTTTTCTCTTTTTTTTTTCTTTCCCCCCTGCTTGCCCCCCATTTTCTTTCCCCCCTCGTTTTGAAAAAGTTGCCCCCCCCGTCCCCCCCCGTTTTGGAATCGCCCCCCCCCCCGTTTTAACCCCGGGGGGGCAGTGCACAGGTCTGGACTTTACACTCTAGTTTCCCTAAGCAACCTAAGCAAAATCTCAAAATCAAACAAAACATTAAATTTAGCTTGATTTTAAGGTTTTGCTGAGGTTTCTTAGGAAATTTTTAGTAACAAGAGAGACTTTCACTCTTCGGTCGGTCCGTCGGTGTAGTAGGTGTAGTGGTATCGGGCAAAGTCCCAACTGAGGAAAGTCCCAACGTGGAAAGTCTCAACCAATCGATGAATCTCCCAACAGTTCAAATATTAGAAATACGTTTGCAAAACCGGTGCTAAACACGATAGTTTTAAACAACCGAAAATAAATAAATGCATTAAATGAATGATAAATGGAATTATGCAATTTTGTAAACGTACTTTCAAAAATGCAAGTTTCCACCCCAATGAGAATTTTTTTTTGATTTTTGGGTTTTTTGTCTTAGGAAAAAATAAAGTTTTTACTGTTCAGTTAAAAAAGCATCATTAAATACAAATTTACCATAATACAATTTTGCTTGATTTTTAGTTTTTGCTTAGGCTTAGGTACTCAGTTTTTTGAATAAAGAATTTAATTAAAGTTTACCATGATAAAAATTTTGCTTGATTTTTGGCTTTTGCTTAGGCTTAGATAAAAAAGGTTTTCAATAGATTGTTTTATTCGAAAAATAGGAAAAACTTGTCTTTTGAAAAGTGCGTTTACAAAATCACATCCAAAAGACGAGTTTTTCGTATTTAATGCTATATTTTTATTAATTATAGTGTTAATTGACTAAAAAATAAAATGGTGTTTGTTGCAAACGTATTTTTTGATTCTGTTGGGACTTTAGTGCTTGCCGGTTATACTTGAAGAATGCCCTTTATTTGACATTTATTCAGTTGGGTCCCGTAAATTTCGTCTTCTACATCTCGTCTTTCAACATCTCGTTTTCTACATCTCGTCTTCAGAAAACTCGTCTTTTAAACATCTCGTCTTTGGAAAACTCATCTTTTGGATGTGATTTTGTAAACGCACTTTTCAAAAGACATGTTTCTCTTATTTTTTTGACTAAAACAATACAATGCATTGAAAACCTTTTTTTACCTAAGCCTAAGCAAAAGCCAAAAATCAAGCAAAATTTTTATTATGATTAACTTTTATTAAATGATTTATTCAAAAAACTGAGAACCTAAGCAAAACCTGAAAATCAAACAAAACTTTATCATGGTAAATTTGTATTTAATGATGCTTTTTGAACTGAAGAGTAAAAACCTTATTTTTTTTCCTAAGCCTAAGCAAAACCCAAAAATCAAAGAAAATTTTATCATTGGGGTCGAAACTCGCATTTTTGAAAGTACGTTTACAAAATGACATCCAAAAGACGAGTTTTCCGAAGACGAGATGTTTAAAAGACGAGTTTTCCGAAGATGAGATGTAGAAGATGAGATGTTGAAAGACGAGATGTAGAAGACAAAATTTCCAAACACCATTCAGTTACTTTTGTGCTAGTTCTTTTATGTTTTAAAAATAAACTAATTTTCTAACACCCTAAATTATTGGCCGAAATTAAGGCCTTGCCAAAATTAAGTTATATACCCTAAATCAAATAAAAATAATGTTGTAACATAGCTGGACTTGTAAATAAACCTAAAAGTCATGTTAAAATGTATTATGATGCATTTTTATTAAATTATGCTTTTTAAAGAAAATTTGATTTCTTCACGACTGAGTTTTAGGACATTTTAAAACTGTTTCCATCCAAAATCGGTGAGAATCCAAAAAAAGTAAAGATATATTATTTAAAACCGCCAGACTCTTGGCAATCGAAAAAATATTAATTTTAAACGTCCTAAAATCTTAAACTGATTTTTGGGACACGTTTAGTACTAGTAAGTACTTGACCATTTTAGTCCTCGCCGTATGGCTTATTTTGGATAACCGTCAAAAAAAAAACTAACGTGGCCACCCTTTTTAAAAAAGTTGCCCTCCTCGTCCCCCCTTTTTGAAATTGCCCCCCAATAAAACCCCAGGGAGCAGTGCACAAGTCTACATTTTGTCTTGTTTAGTGTTTTTCTTCTCTAATGAAAATCCAGAAACCAGAACTGTTTTCGTGACTTAAGATAGAACACCACAGTTATGACGATTTTTACTAAAAGTTGATATCAACTTAGATATCAATTTTTGTTGGACAAAAGTACAGTGTGATCGAAAGCTCAGATTATGATGTATTCAACGGTAATAATTTCATCGTTTACCGGTTGTTTTATTTTGAGATATAGTTATATGAATTTAAAGCTCAAAAACAGTTTTTGGCCATTTAAAAAATTTGATTCACTCAGATTTTGCTGCAATTTTAAAAAAGTTAACAAAAAAATAGGGGGCATTTTTTAGATGTGGTTTGGAGTCAAACGTAATTCAAAATTTTAAGAAAATTAAAAAATCGATGTTTTTAAAAGAAAAATCAAATAGAAAAATCCTGAATTAGTTTTATAATCAAATACAATTCAAATTATTGATTAGACTTGTGTCTAACTATTTCCAAACTTTCATTAAAATCTGAGTGAATCAATTTTTTTTTAATTTTTATTTTAAGTTTTTTGATTTTACGCCCAGAAACTTCATTTCCAAACGTTTGTTTAAAACCAACTTTTAAGGAAGGACCTTCAGATGGGCCAATAGCTGAGCGGTTAGAGCGTCGTACTCAGATTCTGGGGCCCATAGGTTCGAGTCTCCCACAGGGATTATTTTTAACGTCAAAATTTTTTTTAATTTTTAACTTTTGAATTAAAAAAAGTATTCATTATTCAAGATACGCTAAAGGAAAAATGAAAAAAATAGAATATTTTTGGTAATGAATTTTATTAATGTATTGTATTTTTGACATGTATTTTATTAGTATCGTTTTTTATGATTGTGGACGATAACAATTTTTTTTTAAAAATGAATGTGAAAAATTAAATCAGCAGGTCAAATTACGTTAGTAAAAGTTAATTAGAAAAGGTCTGCCGTCAAAATCTAACTGTGGTGTTCTACCTTAAAGTTAATAACATAACACCTAATCCTAAAAGTAATAGTATTATATTCCAAAGAAACAAAATTATATCCAGAGTACCAAACTAGAAGAATGGCATCGAATCCGTTTGAAGAATCAGCAGTTAATCCATTTGAAAGTGCAGAAGTGGACGATGCACTTTCCGACCAGACAGGAGCATTTCACACACCCACTGACGGAGAAAAGAGAGCAGTGTTTGACACTGAAGGTACCTGTAGCCAGTGGCATAGCCAGTATTTCATTTCAGGCGGAGGGCGGTCATGGAAGGAAGAAAAATTGTCACCGAAGCGGCGCGAAGCGCCGCCGCCTGCATCGCGTAGCGGCGTCACAGTGTCTGTGGGTGCCCCCCAGCCACCGGAGGCGAAATTTTTTTAAATATATACTAAAAACTGCTTAAAAATTGTCCCCTGGTGATCGCGTGAACGTACATTTTACTTTTGTTTTTTTTTACCTAAATTTAACACGGTTTTAAAACTGTAGAACATTAAAAATCGTGCGATAGCACGAAAAAATTTTCAAAAATTGTCTTTGAAATTCATTAAAAACATCATTTAAAAGTTGTAAAAAGGTATATAAATGTCGAGCGCTGAGCGGAGCGAAGCGCGAGAAAAATTTTTAAAATTGTTCTCGTCGGACCCCCAAATTTGTACCTCCGCCAGCCCAAAAGGGGGGTTACAACAATCCCCATAGCCATAACCCCCCCCCCTGGCTACGCCCTTATATATATATATATATATATATATATATATATATATATATATATATATATATATATATATAAATAAATATGTCACCGGCCTTCAAATATTTTTGCTATTGCTCTGTTTTTTGCGTTTTTGCTATTTAATGTATTTTACTTTTAGCTATTTTTACTTATTTCCTTTTTTTGTCTCTTTTCTCTTTTCTTTTTTTCTCTTTTTTCTTTTTTCTCTTTTTTCTTTTCCCCTCTTCCCGTTTTATTGCCCCCCGTTTAAAAAGTTCCGTGCGTTTTGTTGCCCCCGTTTAGCGGGGGAGTGAAGGTCTTATATTTTCTGCTGGCCTTCCCGCACAGCGGAAAAATTTTTTTATTTGATTAATTTAGAATGCACTAAGATTTGTATTAAATTTTTATACCACAATATTCTAAGAGTAAAAAAGAAAATTTATACAAAATGCCATGCTGCACTAAGAAAAAAAAAGGAAAAGGGGGCTGGAGAGAGGCAGACTACCCCACAAGTGTAAAAACCGTTGTTAATGGGTTCAAAACAGCCATTATCAAACCTATATATCTCATAATATAATAAATTTTAACATCTATATCAGACCTGTGCACGGTCTGGAAGTGCCCCCCCCGTTTTATTAGAGGATTTTCCTTGCCCTCCGTTTTATTGCCCCCTCCTCCCCACCAAAAAATGAAAAAGTACTCTAAAATTATGACGCCATTTTTGACCTATGATGACGCCATCATCGCAAATTTTTTGCAGTTTTTAGCCTATTTCAATGTATTTTAAGCCATTTTAGACCTATTTTTACCTTATTTTCTTTTTTTCCTTTTTTTCCCTTTTCCCTTCTTTTTTTCTCTTTTTTCCTCCTTTTTTTTTTCTTTTCCCCTGCTTGCCCCCCCCCCGTTTCAAAAAAGTTGCCCCCACGTGCCCCCCATTTGGAATTGCCCCCCACGTTTTAACCCCGGAGGGGCAGTGCACAGGTCTGTCTTCTATATAGTATTGTCATTCAATATCGAAGGCAAAGGCAAATTGAATGGTATAATCCATTAAAATTAAAACGCTAATATAAAGGAAAAATGTACACATCTCGCAAAGCAGGAAAAATTTTGGTTTTTTTTGGGTATTTTTATGCCTTTGGACGCTCGAAATGTTTCTGTTTTTTTAGTGATTCAGTTTTTTTTGACGACAGATCTTTTTGAATTACATTTTACTATACGTAGTTTGAGCCGCTGATTCAATTTTTGACATTCATTTTTCTGTAAAAAAATGTTATCGTCCACAATCATCAAATAACATCAATAAAATACATGTCAAAAATACAAAACATTAATAAAATTTTTTACCAAAAATATTCTATTTTTTCATTTTCTATTTAGCGTATCTTAAATAATAAAACATTTTTTAAATTAAAAAGCTAAAAAATAAAAAAAAATTTTTCGGCGTTAAAAATAAGGTCGAGCGACTACTCGAACCCATGGATCCGAGGATCCAAGCGCGACGCACTAACTACTCGGCTACTGGGTCCTCTGGGATTTTCAATTAAAAGGAGCCTTTAAAGGAATGGTTCAAAATATAGTTTCTCGGCGTCAATTAAAAGAAAATTAAACGAAAATTAAAAAAAATTGATTTGTTATTTTTAAACAAAAGTTTGGAAATAGTTAGATATAGGCTTTTACCATTTTTTTTAATTATAAACGATTAAAAAAGGACTTCAGGATTTTTTTACTATATTATTTTTGTAAAAAAAGTCTTTTTTGCAATTTAAAAAAAATCCTGAGATCATTTTGAACCCAAACCACCTCTGAAAGTTGCCCCCTACATTACCCTAATTTATTATAAAATTTCGCCCAAAAATAACGAATCAATTTTTTTTAAGGTCTTATTGTGGTTTTCAGAGGTAGAATCAATGGACATCTTTTGCGAACTGGACAAACTTTTCGGTGATGTTTTTATAATCACTGGATAACACAGATTCTTAACTTTTTATAGCACCCCATTTTTATGGACCAAAAATTAATATTTATAATAATATGCGACTTGTAGTCCAAGTGGTCAAAACTGTGAAGTTCTACCTTAAAGAAAAAAAAAATTTTCCCAAAATTTAAAAAACGTAAGGGAAAAAATATGAAAAAAATCCATTACAAAAAAATCCGGCTTCGCCAGATTTTGGGGGAGGGGGCGGCGCGGCCGCCCCCCTCCCCGCCACGCCCTGGCTACGTCACTGCCTATAGCTATTAAATTTGTTTTCATAAATTTTTAATAATTTTAGAGTTGACTCTTGGATCAGGGTAATGAACCCAGCGAAACATTAACAACATAAGGACCTTAATGATAATATTTTGCTGATAACATACTGCTTATGTTCATCCCCCTGATCCAAAAGTTGGCTTTAAAGGCAATCGCTTAAGAATCCGCTTATTACCATCTTTTGAGGTGCGGGGGGAAAATCCGTAGCCAAAAACTAAATTTAACCTAATTTAAAAGTTTTAACCAAGACACTTTTAGCATTTTTTAATTATATTAATTTTGTAAAAAAAACGTTGAAAATTTTTGTAATAGTATAAATTAATTATAATCCTCACTTAGGATCCTTCTAAATTTTGCGATTATATTTTGAAAAAATTCACAACACGTTCCGATTTTGATCATCAGTAACTAACAGCAGACCCGTTACACGGTCTGAAATTGCCTCCCCAGCCCCAATATTAGTGGTCCCCGTTTTATATCCCCCTGGAATATTAGTGGCTGTGCCCCCTCCCGTTTTATTGCCCCCCGCCCCAAAATGGAAAAGTTGTACCCAAAAATTATGGCGCCATTTTTGACCTATTATGACGCTATCATCCCAAAATTTTTGCAATATTTAAGCTATTTCAATGCATTTTAAGCCATTTTAGACCTATTTTACTAAAATTTTGCCTTTTTTTTCTTTTTTTCGTTTCTCATTTTTTTCTTTCTTGTTTTTTCCTTTTTTTTTCTTTTTTCTCTTTTTTCCCCTGCTTGCCCCCCTTTTTATTGCCCGTTTCAAAAATTGCTTTCCCTTCTTGTGCCCCCCATTTTGGAATTGCCAACCCCAATAAAACCTCAGGGGGGAGCAGTGCACAGGTCTGGTAACAATCGTTTTCAGTACAAAAAGTGTTATTTTTTTTCTTGTGGATTATTTTCTTTGTATATTTAATGATTTTCTTTCTTGTTAAATTGCTGTGATATTATTTACCGTGTTTTGAGAGAATCTTATTCACACAAACTGTACTTGAAATATCTTAAGCTTATTACAAAATGTGTTTAATTTGAGCAAGCGTTAATCACAATAAAATCGCAGATTATTTCACTTTATTGATTATAAAAACTAAAATTAAGCATAGGTGGGGGAGGGGGGAGGTTATACCCCCAAAATCAATTTTTTGGGACACCCCCTAAATTTCGGGAGTTGTTGGGTATACCCCCCAAAATCCGAATGGCTGCCCACCTATCTAATCTGGTTTATATTAAAAAAAAATCCTGGTACAATTTTTGATGAAAATGTTAAAAAAAGAAAAATATAAATTCTCTAACGTCTAAAAAATTTTAAAAAAAAACATAACAAGCAGCTGATTATATTATTTCCTATTTTCTTACTATTAATACTTTGTTGATTCCTCCCCTGCTTACGCTTACTGTCTGTGAGTAACTGATTGATATTGTAACTTTAAGATGCATCACCAGATACTGACAACAGCACAGCAAACAACTGCCAGAAACAACCGTCTCAACTTTCTTTGGGGCCTGGTGGAGACGTGGATAGTAAAAATGACCCAACAAGACCATCTTCCATTATAAAACAGGCAAGTGTCAGTTCAGTACAAGTTTTGCACAGCAGACAGTAAAAAACCGAGAAATAAAAAGAACAGTAAAGTAAAACAGAAGATTAACATTTTTTTTTTTTTTTTTTTTTTTTTCTTAAAAAAAGTTTAAAAACCTTTCTAAATCTGAAACCAACATGTCCATTTGTAGACAAGTTCAAGCTTAAGTTCAAGTTCAATTTCCACCTCCTAGTGGCTTATGAACTGCAAGATAAGAAGGTTTAGAAATAATCCTGTAATATTACGACTGTGGTTGGTTTGTTTGTATTATACCCAACAAACTGTTATTTTTGCTTTCAAATATGCTGCCCCCATTCCCATATCTGAAAGACTGAGACTGCCAACCCAGTTATAGTAGTTGAACCTTTATTTTTTGTGGAAAGTTAAATTATTAAAAGATAATAAAAATTCCCATAGTCCTTTTGGCCGTGTCTATATAGACACACAGCCGCTCATAGCGCATGGAAAAGAGCTGAAATCTGCCTGTACAATTTCAGTCAGAGCAAGGCGTGCCGGATAAGAAAATCACGTTTGACTCCGTGGCCAAGAAACTGCTGGATGATAATTTCGTTCTTACGGCCTTAGAACTGCACACGGAGCTGCTAGAGAGCGGACGAGACTTAAAACGACTAAGAGATTTCTTCTCCAATCCCGCAAACTTTGAGCTTCAAGCTGCCTACGGGATCAAATCCGACGCTGTCAACCTGGGTAAGCCTTTTTTACAAATACTGTTTGGAGTAAGGCGTTGAACCAAGATGTTGAGAAAAACAATTAAGTAGATACTAAAAATTTGTAAAGTAAGGGGTTGTATCTCAAATTCCTTAAAATGCGTTAAAAAATGTATAAGGTTTAAATTTATTGCGCTTTAAACAAAAAAAAAATACTTGATACAATTTAAACTAAAAACTCAAAAGTTTTAATTTAAAATAATTAATTGTTAGTTCAATGTTGAAACTAAAAAAATTACTTACTTATTAAAAATTTTATAGTTTAACTCCACATATTATGAATTTAAAAATATTCAAAAATGTTACTGACATCATTTTGTTTTTAATAAATAGTTTATTTTCATTAATAATATGATCTAATATTAAAATTTTTAGCTAGAACTTCAAGCGTTCAGACTTTTGATTCTTTGGATTTTACTAGGAATTCTGATGATGCAGAGCGGGAAGGAAATGATAAACTAGCCGGTGAGATTTTTATTGTTTATTTGAACTTTTTATAATAACTCTGTAATGTAGATCAAACATTTGGTGGAGTTCCCAGAATCCTGACCTGCACGTGGTGGGAATGCAGAACAAAATAAAACAACATCCATCAACGCATCGTTCTCAAATCAGGACCATCCTTAAACCATACATGGGCAAGTTGGTCCGGAGTGGGAGGGGTTAAACCCCAAATTAGGGGGGGTTAAAATCCGAGAAACGCAAAATACCCATAACGTTTTTTTTTTCTGGAGTGCATTTTACCCATATCGTTTTTCGATTTTGAAGGAAAAATAGGTTAAAAACACTAATTTTAGGTCAAAAAGCCCTTTTTATTGCATTTTTGAGCTTTTTATTGCTTAAAACATTCATTTTGACCTCAAAACTTAAGTTTGGAGGCAGTTAGAAGTCATTTTAAAGACATTTTTTTTTCTTCATTTTTCCAAAATTGGGGGGGTTAACTTTTTCTCCCCCCCCACTTCTGAGTGGGGGGGGGGGGTTAAACCCCACTTCTCAGAATTTGGGGGGGGTTAACCCCCCACCCAACCCCCCCGTGCCCATGTATGGTTCATACGGTATTTTTATAATTGTATTTGTATTTCGTTTAGCTTTTTTATAATTGTATTGTTTCGTTTAGCTAGACTTAAGTTCAGCTTACGATCCTTCATCATAAACATAGGTGAGAACGGTCGGGGAAGCTAGGGGGTGGTTACCCGGGGTAAATCACATTTTGAATTCTAGGAGGGGGGTCCGCACCCCCTAGCTTTTTAGGGGGGTCGACCCGGGGTGCGAAATTTTGAAATCTAGAGGGGGGTCAGATCATAGATGTTTTTGGGGGGGACAGAGGGGTGCACCCCCCCTAGAGCCAAAATTTTGGACCCCCCCCCCCTGGAAAAAATCCAGGGGGGCCCCCCTCCCCCCCCAAAATCACACCCCCAATCAAACAATTAAAATCCACACCCATTACACTAACAGTACAGCAAACCATCACAGCAATACAACACAGCAAAACAAACAATTCAGTTGGGCCTGACCTTACAACACAAACATACACCACCTCAAACAAACATATTTCAGGGGGTTAACCCCTGAAATTCTTAGAAGTGGCGTGTAACCCCCGCCCACTCGGAAGTGGGGAGGAAAAGGTTAATCCCCTCCCCAATTTTGGAAAAAATGAAGAAAAAATGTCTTTAAAAGGACTTTTAAATGCCTCCAAACTTAAGTTTTGAGGTCAAAATGAATGTTTTAAACAGTAAAAAGCTCAAAAATGCAATAAAAAGGGCTTTTTGACCTAAAATTAGCGTTTTTTAACCTATTTTTTCTTTAAAATTAAAAAAAAGATATTGGTAAAATGAACTCCAAAAAAAAAGATATGGGTATTTTGCGTTTCTCAGATTTTGTTTTTAACCCCCCCTCTTAATTTGGGGTTTAACCCCCCACTCCGGACCAACTTGCTCATGTATGACCTCAAACATCTAGGGAACAAAGCACTACAATACCTCACACAACTCTACACCAACATAATAAACACAAGCACAATACCACACTCACACAGTTACTCCAACTACATTCCAATTCCAAAACCAAACAAAAACAAGTTCTCCCAACAGCAACACACATTTCAAATCCATGCAAAACAAGCGAAATTGGCAGCCATATAGACAAACACTCCACACACACATTCCAACAGACATACACAACAAAACATACAATGCACTAAAACAACAAATCCACACAAACACAGTCATAAATCATATTAACAACACTCCAATAAACCCAATACTTCAAACAAAAGCACCAGGAATAAGCAACAAGAAAGAAAATCTTCCTCACGGGGTCAGAAGAACCCTCGCCCAACTCAGGGCGAGGAAATCTCCTTTCCTCTACTCTTACCTACACAAAATCAATCCCACACAATACAAATCACCAAACTGCCCGGTATGCAAAACATAAACACACAACACAACATCTTTTTACATGCACACACATTAACACGACCTTGGGACCAGAGGATGTTTGTGCAAACCCGGCAGCAGTTGCAGATCTGCTACAAGAGTGGGAAGAGGGGGTGAGCAAGGGAAGGAGCGTGCCGGATGGAAATGACCTAGGTTGAATGAAACCCTGGCTGTTGGCAAAAGACAACAACAAACATCGCTGAAAACAGGTGTTTTTGGTCAGGTCCACTAGGGGGGTCCACTCCCAGGTGGAGGTCCAAAATTTTTTAGGAAGGGTCCAGGGAGAACCCCCTGGCTTTTTAAAGGGAGCGACCCTGGGTGCGAGATTTCAAATTTAGGGGGGATTAGGGGGTCCGATTTTTTAATAAAGTTTTTTAAAATCAATAGTTTAAGTGTTTTTAGGTCTAAAATTAAATTTTATATACTAAAACAGCCTATTTAGGCCTAAAAAGTATATTTAAACACTGTTTTTAACTAAAAACCGTGTTTTTGACAGTAAATAAAAAAAAATACTTCCAAATTGGTTGGGAGAAGGGGTTCAGTCTCGCTAGGGGGGGTCAGGCCGGACCGCTCTCAAGCTCTAAGGGGAAGGGGGACCCTGGATTTTTTTAGGGGGGGGGCGGGGGGGGGTTCAAAATTTTGGCTCCAAGGGGGGTGGACCCAGTTCCCCCCCCCCCAAAAAAAAAACCTATGGGTGGAATTATGTATTTAAAAATTACATGAAATGATTGTATTAGAATAGGTTTTTAATTTAGGAGTTGATTAGGTAGATTTCCAAATTTTAGAATTTTAAGTAGGTAAATATTTGGCAACTGTGTCGTTAAATTTTTTTTGTATCATTTACATTTTTTATGTTTAAAAATAATATCTTAAAACTTAAAATTTTTAGTTTTGGAGTTTGAATTAAGAAAATCACGGGAAACTATCAGACAGCTTCGTGAGCAGCTAACATATGCGTCAGGTATAATTTTTATATCAGTATAAATTTCATTAATAATTTGATTTAGCAAAAAAATCAGTAATTTAGGTTTTTAGTAATGATCCAGACCTGTGCACAGCCCCCTGGCGTTTTATTGGGGGCGGGCAATTCCAAAATGGGGGGAGAGCACGAGGCGGCAATTTTTTTGAAATGGAAAGGGACAAGCAAAGGAGAAAGGGAAAAAAAGAGAAAAAAAAGAAGAAAGAGAAAAAAATGGGACACAAAGGCGAAATTTAAGTAAAAATAGGGGCTTAAAGGGTATTGAAAAGCATAAAGATGCTTAAAATGCTTAAAAATTCTTAAAAAGCATTTAAATAGGCAAAAAACTGCAAAAAAATTGGCAATAATGACGTCATAATAGGTCAAAAATGGCGTCATAGTTTTCTGGGTACTTTTTTATTTTTGGGCAAGGGGGGCAAATCCTCCAATAAAGCGGGGGGCATTTCCAGAACGTGCACAGATCTGACAATCTAATTTTTTTGTGTTAAAATTTTTTTATTTTAAAATTTTATGTAGTGCTGATATTATAGAGCATCAAGGAACCATCCCGGCCAATACAGGGACGTCTTTAACTTCCACGGACACTCTAATCAGCCCAGGAGGAGAGCAGAAACCGGCTCTGGCGGGTCAAAGCCCCCTGCCATACGAGCAGAGGGCTTTGAACTTTCTAATCTACGAGTACTTGCTCCAGAATCAATATAAACTCACATCCATTACGTTTTCTGATGAAGCAGCAGATCAAGTACATTTTTTGGTTTGTTCAGATCTAGGCAGAGCATGGTGAGGGTCTCTTTCCCTTCGCTATACTTCCCTCCCTCCTCTTTGTAGCCTCTCCCTTCCCGATTTATAGTTACCCTCTCCTCCCCTCTTGACCGGTTTCCCCCTCCCCCCTTAAAACATAAAAAATACTTATTTTTACAAAGTTTTTTGTACAGTTTTTGACGTAATATTCAACGTAATCTTATGCTTTTCTTACCCGTCACCTACTTGTGGTGGAAGTTTCAACAATGGATTCCCCAGAGGAATCAATGTTGCAAAGGACGGATACCTTTCTCCCAACCCCTCATTTTTCTGACTCGCCGTGTTTTTGGACTGGAATCAGCCAATGCCAGCTTTTCTGATCCATTCATTACTACTGGCTTCAGGAATACACCCAAACACCCCGGTCCCTGGACCTGTTTTGTGTGTAACACTAACATCAATCGGAACTGTGCCTCTGTTTTGTGTTCCATCTACAACAGGTGGTGCCATTTCAGCAAAACTGGAAAGAACTGCAGTGGACTTAAAGCGACAACAGAATGGGGATGCAATTATACTTGTTCTACCTGCAAACTGCTCAACACTCCTTCAACATCTGCAACATCTACCAGCATCCCAAGTCTGTTTGGCCCATGGCTCCAGGTCTTGCCTGCTGCGTCCAGCCTAAACATCTTACAGTTTAACTGTGACAGGATAAGCAACAAAATCCAAGAAATCCTGGATTTCATGCTGTCCCAGTCCCATGACATCAAGATTGCTGCGCTACAGGAAACCAAGTTAACCAAGAGATCCAAAAGCCCAATAACACCTAGTTACACACTCTTGAGGAAAGACAGAGAAGAGAACAAAGGTGGCAGTATCGCATTCCTAACTCCACCACAGCATCTAGTTTATGGAGCTTCAAATCGACATTTGGGATAAGCACATGGAGATACAGAAGATCCACATAGGCGTTGACAGTTAGACTGGAGCTTACCAATGTCTACCTGCCTCTGGTAGCAGCTGCAAAGCAACATATCAGCCATCTTTTATGCCTTTGCTCCACAACACTGCAGACTCTTTAATCCTTAGCAACTTCAATGCCCACAACGCATTATGGCATTCCACCATCGTCAATTGTCATGGAGAACAATTTGTTGAGGAAACTGGCTCCTCCAATTATGGAGTCTTTAACAAAGATGCTCCTTCTCATGTCCCTTCCAACAGGCAAGCCACCTCGCATGACATTACTGTAGCCAGTATGTCACTTCTCCCAACCACCAACTGGCAAACAAGAATGCAGCTGAGCTCCAATCACCTACCAGTGATCATCAGTGTGCAGCTGGATACGTCTCAACAACAACTATATTCACCACATAAAACGTGAAGCCAACTGGCCAGAATTTACTGCACAATTAGAGCGTGATTTCAGCCTCCCAACGCCACCAACTGACATCTACAAAGGTAAAAAAATGTAAAAAGGTAAAAAAAAAACCGTCAATGCAGCTGCCAAAAAGTGGATTCTGGAAGGCCAAATTCGTTTGTTCACTCCCTCCCTACCTAAACAACAAAACCAAAGCACTTACCAAAGAAAGGGATGAACTGAGGAAGAGAAGAAAAAGTCAGGGTCAGGAGAACAATGGCCCAACTCAGGGTGGAGAAATCTCCTTTCCTCTACTCCCACCTACACAAAATCAATCCCACACAATACACATCACCAAACTGCCCGCTATGCAAAACACAAACACAGACAACACAACATCTTTTCACATGCACACACATTAATACGACCTTGGGACCAGAAGACCTTTGGGCGAACCCCACAGCGGTTGCTGATTTCCTCCGGGAGTGGGAAGAGAGGGTGAGCAAGGCAAGGAGCGTGCCAGACGGAACAAACCAGGGTTGAAAAAAACCCTGGTTGCTGGTAAAGGACAACAGTCAACCCAGGGTGGAAGATTTTGAAACCTAGAAAGGTGTCAGGTGGGGTCCAATTTTCAAAGCAAAATACTTTTAAACCATGAAGGTTTAATAATAGTTTTTTTATCAGATAATACTACATTTTATTGAATAAAAAGCGATATTGAGGTATAAAAAGGGTGTAAAAACATGAATTTGTGTTAAAAATTTACAAACATGGTCAAAAAGCTAGGGCGGTGTTTACCCCAGCTAAATTACATTTCAAATTCTAAGGTGGGGGTCGAACCGCCCTAGTTTTTTAGGGGGGGTCGACCGGGGGTGGAAGATTTTAAAACCTAGAGGGGGTTCAGGTGGGGTCCAATTTTCAAAGCAAAATACTTTTAAACCATTAAAAGTTTAATAATAGCTTTTTATATGATAATACTACATTTTATTGAATAAAAAGCGATATTGAGGTATAAAAAGGGTGTAAAAACATGAATTTGTGTTAAAAATTCAGGTTTTTGGATGAAAATTTAATATAAAAAAGTACTTAAAATTTTCTCAAGAGGGTAGGGGGTCAAATTTCAAAATCTAGAGGGGGGGGGGGGTCAGGGGTAAAAAATTCAAAAATTTGGGGGGAGGGGGGGGGGAGCCCCTGGATTTTTTTCTAGGGGGGAGGCCAAAATTTTGAGGCTAGAAAGAACCCCACCGTACCCCCTCTTGTTCATCTATGTCGACAAGTCAGATAACGTTACCATTTCAGAAGACGCCGTAAAAGCAGCGATCAAAAAGGCCAAAGCCCTTAGGCAATGGGTCCTGATAATCTCTGCACAAGCCATCTCAAACATCTTGGCTCAAATGGAACCTCAAATCTGACAAGATTGTTTAACATATCACTCCTATCTTGCAAAATTCCATCCATCTGGAAGAAGTCAATTATTGTGTCGCTCCTGAAGCCAGCCAAAGATCCAGCAAACTCTACACCATAGGTGTTTTTGGGGGTAAGGACAGAGGGGTCCACCCCCCCTAGAGCCAAAATTTCGGAGCCCCCCTCCCCCCAAAGCTCAAGAGCAGTCCGGCCTGACCCCCTCCCCTAGCAAGGCTGACCCCCCTCCTCCCCTCTCAACCAATTTACAAGTATAATTTTATAATTACTGTCGAAAACATAGTTTTTTTAGTAAAAAACAGTGTTTTTATACACTTTTTAGGCCTAAATAGATTGTTTTAGCTTTTGAAATTTAATAATAAACCTAAAAATATATTAATTATTCATTTAAAAAAACTTTGTTAAAAAATCAGACCCCCTTGCAAAAATTGGACCCCATTGCCCTCCATATCCTATATTTAAAATCTCGCACCCAGAGTCAACCCCCCTAAAAACCAGGGGGTCCGGACCCTTCTGAAATTCCCCAAAAAAATTTTGGCCTTCCACCTGGGGGTGGACCCCCCATAGGTGACAGCCTCTTGGATTTTGGGGGTATACCCTACCCCCAAAATTGGGGGGTGTCCCAAAAAAATTTTTTTGGGATATATCTCAAATACCCCATTTTTAGCGTTTTTAGTAGTCGGAGACCCCCAAATTTTAGGGGAATGTCGGGGGTCCGGGTCTGGGGTAAACAAGATTCTGAAGAGAAAGGAACACGCGACAATTATGTCAAAACAATACCTGATAACTTGTTTTGACCCTAACCATCCTGGACACAAAGATTTTCAAGCAGAAGCAGCACCAAGAAACATGAAACCAGATCTTGTCAATGCCTATTGAGCATCTGTTGAGAATCTAATTGTTGGTGTCCCCAATGATACAAAATTCAAAAAGGCGAAATCTGTTGTACACAGACAGACCGTAATCTCAGCAATTATTACATGCTCCAAATCCAGTACTGGGACGTCGCCCACCAGAGATGGACATTTCCAAAAAAGACCTACAAACATCCAGCAGAACGACGTTATTGCAGCTGAGGTCTGGATACTGCAGACTCCTGAACTCTTTATCAGCACAGCACAGGCTAGACAACAACATTCCAGACCGGTGCCCACATTGTATAAAGGGCTGCATGACACCAAACACCTCTTCAGCTGCACAGCTAAGCCCATGGCGTTGAGTCCCTGAGTCCCGAAGACCTATGGCGACAACTTAAGGAAGCCGCCATATTCTTGGATCTTCTCAGACCCCAGAAGGATGAAATAAACGGGCCAACAACAACAACACGGAATCTTATTTTTTGCTGTACTTTTTAAAAAATTTTGCCGTTTTGACTTTTTTGTTAGCCATGGGGTCCGTGAATTCCTTCTGTTTCTCTTTTTAAATAGTTCGCCCTACCGTTACCATTTTTATTTTGAAGGAGATGCTCTGCTACCCCACCGTTTAAGCCGATTGGGCATTGAACATGTCAGTTGAATGTCAGTCTATATGTAGCAACCTTGATTTGCTACCTAAAATTTGGGGGGTCGGGTATAGGCCCCCTCCAAAATCCGAAAGGCTGACCCCCTACCTATGATCATCATTTTCGATTTCAAACAAATTCTTGTCTCTTTGAAATGGACAACAATCAGCAGTTAAAAAACTTATTCAAATCTACAACAGAAAGTTGAAGGAAAACAGCATAAATTAACACATTGATATATTGATTATTACAACTATATCAGACTATCAGACCTGTACACGGTCTGAAAATGCCCCCCCCCCCCGTTTTATTGAAGGATTTGTCCCCCCCCTGTCCTCCCCCCGTTTTATTGATCCCCCCGCCCCCCGTTTTTTTGCCCCCGCCGTTTCAAAAAAGTTGCCCCTCGTCCCGTGCCCCCCCCGTTTTGAAATTGCCATCCTAAACAAAACCGCAGGGGCAGTGCACAGGTCTGTATTATTATCAAATTTGTGTCCAAGAAGTGTACGAATTGGAAACAAATTTACAACAATATTTATTGTTATGCATTGGTATTAGGGCGATAGATATAGTGACGCCAAAATGCATTATTTAATTAATTTTCAATATTACTAGGATTTTGAAGATTGGGACGAAGTGGGTCTTAACACGCCGCGCCCCGCGGATCTTCTGGTTCTCTACCGGGAGTTCTGCCACTGCATTCCCGGCTACGTCAAAACCAAGGACGTCTCTTGTGCTGTGGATATGGACGTGGAGATGAACCCCTTCATGGAGGAAATCGAGTCCTCCAGTCAACTCCTGGAGCGTTTGGTATAAGAAATTTATGTTGTTTTTATCATATATTTGGGAGAACATCAAAAACCACCCTAATTAAAATTAGTATTTCGTTAACATATCTATCAGTGTGAAATAATGATCAGACAAGTAAACAACTTGCGTCGCCAAAATATCAATCCAGCTAAATTTTGTTATATGATTTATCTTACGTGTGGCATGACAGTATTGTACTGTATTGTATTTATTTTTCGTCTACGACTGGGACATACAAAGCAATAGATACATTGCACTGATTTAGTATGCACCAAGACATTATTATTTGTTTATCTCTATTCGGTCTTTATAAGCTTTATAAATGAATTATAAACTTTTATTTGGTCGAACTATTTGTTATAAATTTTCTCGTTTTGTTGTAGAATATTGAAAATGGGTCTTTGCTGGAACGCAATGAACTGTTATCAGACGAAATAGTGACTTTAACAAAAGAAATTGAGCAGCTAAAAAGGTTTTTATATTTTTAGTTTGTTATGTCAAAAGTATGACTCCTAATAAATAAAATGACAGGCGATAAGGTTTTAGGCTTCCTGTGTCTTCGTCATGTCATGATAATTGTTGGAAAATATCAAAGCTTCACGTTTCAAATGTTATTTTATTCATTCATTATAGGTCCCTGTTTTCCAGAGACTCAAAGTAGGGTAGTGCATTTAATTTCGGCACTTTTCCAAATTGGGCAATTTTGATTTTGGACTATATCTTTGGTAATCATGAACGGAATACGACGTTTAATAGCTCAAATGAGAGCTAATTATATGCAGATGACTATCGTGAGCTTTTTATTTGTTATGTTATGATATTTTCATGTGAAATTGTGTGATTTACAAAAAAAATTGTTACTCGTTTTTAGAACATGGGCATTTTATGATTGCGCAATAAATTGGTTTAAAAATTAAACTGTCCTGGTAAAATTTAGTCTATTTTCCGAATTTTTAGTTCCCTTGGTTCTACGTTGCGTCTGTGGTGAGCAATCGTTATAAAATAAAATAGTGTAATTTTGGCACACATATTGCTGTAGGTGAAAACGGGTTGAATTAAGTGGTCGGGTTTTAAATTGTAGTTGTAAATAGTTAAAAGACAACGTTGAAATGTGTAGGGGTCATAGCACTGCACTTAATCTCGATTAAAGGGGTCCTTTTAAAAAGTGCCGAAATTAAATGCAATTTTTTTCGAAATTTTGCTCATTTTGATACCATTTGCCATTTTAGCTGTAACTTTTTGCCAGTTACACATTGAACAACAAGTAGAAGCTTAAATTAAAGAAAACTGTCTGTAAATAATGATAGGCTTTTAAATTTTTGAAAATGATGATTTTTTGACTGAGAAACAATCTATTGTTTGTAAAGTGCTGAAATTAAATGCATACATTTAATTTCGGCAATTTTCCATTTTTTTAAAAACTGATTTAATTAAGTAAAAAAACAACTTTCGTACAGTAAAACTTTTATGACGCAACGCAGTATCGTAAAAGCTTTACAATGAGCTATCAAACACGAAAATCGAGCGATACAGTGAAAAGTTACATTGGAAAAACGAAAAAGTGCCGAAATTAAATGCACTATCCTACTACTCATTGCAGCTTATAATTTTAATTAATTTTAGTCATCTTTAGCGTATTTATACTATAAACTTAATTTTTTTTAAATAACATTAAGAAGATTGCATCTAGATAGCCCCTATGACCTGCAATTTTTTAAAACAAAAAAACGCAATGAAATAGTTAAAAAAAACTTTAATCAAAATTTTTTTAATTTTCAAAAATAAAATTTGTGTTCTAATTCTAGTCCACAAAAATGATGTTGGCTGAAAACATTCCAGGTGAGTATATCTCTCTAATAGTAAGGTCGATTTATACAACCTTTTATAAATGTATAGAGTTTAACGTTAGCTAAGCATAATTATATAATTAACGTCGAAATCAATTTTTTTCATAGTCAAACGTGCTTGCTTTAAAAATGTTTTTAGTCCACATCATTGTTTTTAAACTTTATAATCGCTTTATTTTAATTTGTTCGCTGATGCTTCATTTTTACAAGGTTAGCCATATCTTATTCTTTTATAGTTGCTATGTCGAGATTTAAATCAAAAAAACAACTTTAGAACTGTACAGGATTTGGAAACTAAAGCGGCTTATTCCGAAAAGAAAGCGGCTGATCATTTTGTGCTTCAATCATCAGTTGTTATACCAAAGGAAGAAAACCATAAAGCGCACAATGACGCTCAGTTTAAAAACGCTTCTCCTCGAACAAAAAACGGGAAAACGCCGATTAAATGGTCCTCTAACAGGTTTGGTTTTTGTTAGGTTAGGTTTAGTCAAAAGTTATTTTATTCTCAATGTTATTTCCAGGCTCGCCAACTATTATGCATTTAGCAAGAAAAAAACTAACTAAGTTGTATTAAAAAGTGTTTAAAACCTTAGTTTTTAGTTCTAAACTAAAGAATCCAGGAAGACATTTGTGGATAAGCATAAAGGAGTGAAACCCACTCACTGGCTTTTCTTTTTTCATTCATGTTTCCCCTCTGGGGGGGGGGGGGGGGGGGGGGGGGGGGTGGGGGGGGGGGTGGGGGGTGTTTTGGTTTGTTTGTGTTGGTGTGGTTGGGTTGTGTGTGGGTTTTGTTGTTTGTGTGTGTGTTTTTTTTGTTTGTTTTTGTGGGTTTTGTTGTTTGTTTTTTGTCTTGTTTTTTTTTTTTGTTGTTTGTTGGTTGTGTGGTGTTTTTTGGTTTGTTGTTGGTGGTGTTTGTTTTGTGTGGTTTGTGTTGTTGTTGGTTGTGTGTGGTGTGTTGTTGGGGGTTTTTTTGTGTTTTTTTTTTGTTTGTTGTGTGTTGTTGGTGTTTGTGTTGGTTGGTTTTTTGTGTGTTTTGTGGTGTTGTTGTGGTTTGGTGTTTTGTTTTTTTTTTGTTTTTGTGTTTTGTGTTTTTTTGGGGTTTGGTTGGTTTTGTGTGGTTTTGGGTGGTTTTTGGGGTTGGTTTTTGTGTTTTGTTTTTTTTTTTTGGTTGGTGGGGGGTTTTTGTGGGGGGTGGTTGGGGGGGGGGGTTTGGGGGGGTTGTTTGGGGGGTTTTGGTGGGGGGGGGGGTTGTGGTTGTTGTTTGTTTGTTTGGTTGTGTTTTGGTGGTTGTTTTTTTTGTGTTGGTTTTTTTTTTTTTTTTGTTTGTTGGTTGGGTTTTTTTTTTTGTTTTTTTTTTGGTTTTTGTTTGTGTTGTGTTGTTTTTGGGTGCGGTGGGTTTTTTGGGGGTGGGGGTTGTTTTTTGTTTTTTTTTTTGTTTTTGTTGTTTTTTGTTTTTTTGTGTGTTTGGTTGTTTTTTTGTTTGTGTTTTTTTTTGTGGGAGGGGGGGGGGTTGTTGGGGGGGGTGGGGGTTTGGTTGGGGGGAGGGGGGTTTTTTTTGGGGGGGGTTGTTTTGTTGGGATGGTTGTTTGTTGTTTGTTGTTGGTTTTTTTGTGATGTGGGGTGGGGTGGTTTTTTTGGTGTGTTTGTTGTTTTGGTGGGGGGTTGTGGGGTGTGTTGTTTTTGTTTTGTTTTGTTTTTGTTTGTTGTTTTGTTTTTTTGTGTTTTTGTTTGTTGTTGTTGGGGTGTTTGGTTTTTTGTTTTGTGGGTTTTGGTTTTGTTTTTTGTTGGGGTTTTTTGGGTTTGTGGTTTTGTTTTTTTTTGTTTGTGTTGGTGTGGTTTTTTTGTGGGCTTGTTTTTGTGTTTGTTGTTTTTTTGTTTTTGTGTTGTGGTTGTTTGTTGGTGGTTTGGTTTGTTTTGTGTGGCTTTTTTGGGTTTGTTGTTGTTTGGTTTTTTTTTGTTGCTGTTTTTTTTTGGTGTTTGTTTTTGGGTTCTTGTGTTTTGGTGTTTTTGTGCTGTTGTTTTTTTTTGTTTTTTGTTGTTTTTTTTTTGGTGTTGGTTTTTTTGTTTTTTGGGTTGGGGCTTTTGTTTTTTTGTTTTTTTGTTTTGTTTGCTGTGCTTTTTTTTGTGTGGTGTGTGTGTTTTTTGTTTTTGTTTTTTGTTTTTTGTTGCTGTTTTGTGTTTTGTGCTTTGTGTTTTGTTGGTTGGTTGTTTTTGTTTGTTTTTTTTGTTTTTTTTTGGTTGGTTTGTTGTTTTTTGTTTTGTTGTGTTGTGTGTTTGTTTGTTTTTTTTTTTTTTTTTTTTTTTGTTTGTTTTGGTGTTGTGTTTGTTTTTGTTTGTTGTTTTTTGTTTTTGTGTTTTGGTTGTGGTGTTGTTTTGTTGTTTTTTTTTTTTTATGTTGTTTTGTTGGTTTGGTTTTTTTGGCTTTTTTTTTTTTTTTTTGGTTTTGTTTTTTTTTTTTTTTGGTTGTTGTGTTGTGTTTTTTGGTGTGTTGTTTTTTTTTTTTTTGTTTGTTTTTTTTGTGTTGGTGGTTGTGTTTTTTTGTGGTTGTTTGTTTGTGTTGGTTTTTTGGTTTGGTTTGTTTGGTTTTTTTTTTTTGTTTGTGTTTTTGTTTGTTGTTTTTTTTTTTTTTTGTTGTGTTATTTTTTTTTTGTTTTTTTTTGTGTTTGTTTTTTTTGTTTTGGTTTTGGGCTTGTTGGGGGTGTTTTTTGTTTTTTTTTTTGGGGTTTGGGTGTGTTTTTTTTTGTTTGTTTGGGTTTGGTTTTTTTGTTTTTTTTTTTTTTTTTTGTGTTTTTTTGGTTTGTTTTGTGTTTTTTTTTTTTTTTTTTTGGCGTTGTTTTCTTTTTTTTTTTTTTGTTGCTTTCTCCCCTACTCAGGAGTAGACGGAGGGGCTGAAACTACACTTTTTTTTTCAGAATTAAGGGGATGAACCTATTCGCTCCGACCCCTCGTACTTATCCATCCATGGGTGAACAAAACCCTAGAAATACGGGGGATACATAGACGTTTTTAGGGGAGTCAGTGGGGTCCTTTTTTTGTTTTGTTTTTTTTTTTTGTTGTTTTTTTTTTGGGGGGAGGGGTTTTTGGGGGTTTTTGGGGGACCCTCTCTAGAGGGGGTCTAAAATTTCAGACCCCACTCCCTAGAAAAAAATCTGGGGATCCCCCATTCCTTTTTCCCAAAAGCTGGAGAACGGTCCGGCCTGACCCCCCCCCCCCTAGCAAAAAGCTAACCCCCTTCCCCCCCTCCGACGGCGGGGGGTTTTTGTTTCCGTCTTCTGTCTGTTGGGTTTTTTTGTGTTTTTTTCTTGCTGCGTTGGCGGCTGGTTGGTTTTGCTTTGTTGGGTTTGGCGTTTTCCCGTTTTTTGTTTGGGGGGTTTTTTGGCGTCTGTGCGCTTTGGTTTTCTTCCTTTGGTTTGTGTGGGTGCCGCTTTCTTTTGGGCCGCTGTTTCCTCTGTGTTCTGGTTTTTTTGTTTTCTGCTGGTTGGCTCGTGGTGCGTGCGTGTTTGGTGGCTGCGCGTTTGCTTGTTGTTTGGTTTTTTGCTTGCTGTTCTCTTTTGGGTTGTTTCGCTTCTTGGGTCTCGGGTTTGCCTGGGCGGGGGTCGTTGCGTTGTTTTTGGGTGGGGCTTCTGTGCCTGTTGTGTCGCTGTGGTGCTGAGAGTAGTAGGATATAGCGCATTTATTTCGCACTTTTTCTGTTTTTCCAATGAAACTTTTCACTGTATCGCTCATTTTCGTGTTTGATAGCTCATTGTAAAGCTTTTACGATACTGCGTTGCGTCATAAAAGTTTTACTGTCGAAAGTTGTTTTTTTCTATATCAGTTTTAAAAAAATGGAAAATTGCAAATTAAATGTTCATTTTTTCAGCCTTTCACAAAGATTGTTTCTCAGTCAATCATCATTTTCAAATTTAAAGCCTATCATTATTTCAGACAATTTTCTTTATTTAGCTTCTCTTGTTGTTCTGTGTCTGCAGTTCAGCTGCAGTATAGAGCATTCGAAAATTGCATTATTTCGCCTTTTAAAGACCCCTTTAATTGAGATTAAGTGCAGTGCTATGACCCCGTACACATTTCACGTTGTCTTTTAACGATTTACAACTACAATTTACAAATAATATAATTTTTTGTTTACTGTCAAAAACACGGTTTTTTAGTAAAAACACAGTGTTTAAATACACTTTTTAGGCCTAAATAGTTTGTTTTAGCATATAAAATTCAATATTAGACCTAAAAACTTAAATTATTGATTTAAAAAACTTTGTTAAAAAATCGGACCCCCTGACCCCCCTAAATTTGAAATCTCGCACCCGGGGTCGACCGCCTTCCTAAAAAGCCAGAGGGGTCCGGACCATACATGGGCAAGTTAGTCCAGAGTTGGGGGGTAAACTCCGAATTAGGGAAGGTTAAAATCCGAAAAACGCAAAATACCCATAATACGGTTTTTTTTTCTGGGGTGCATTTTATCCATATAGTTTTTCGATTTTAAAGAAAAAATAGGTAAAAAACGCCAATTTCAGGTCAAAAAATTATTTTTATTGCGATTTTGAGCTTGTTACTGTTTAAAACATTCATTTTGACCTCAATACTTAAGTTTTGGAGGCAGTTAGAAGTCATTTTAAAGACTTTTTTTTCATTTTTCTAAAATGGGGGGTAACTTTTCTCCCCCTCCCCACTTCTGAGTGGGGAGGGGGGTTTAACCCTCTTCTCAGAATTTGGGGGATTAACCCCCCCAAACCCCCCTTTTTCCCGTGCCCATGTATGGTCCGGACCCCCCTACCTAAAAAATTTGGCCTTCCTTCCACCCGGGGGTAGACCGCCACTAGAGGACCTGACCAAAAACATCTATGGATAGGATACATACTGATTTACTAAATTTCCAGATCTCTGCTCGGTTTGGAAATAAGGTAGTGCATTTAATTTCGGCACTTTTTCGTTTTTCCAATGTAACTTTTCACTGTATGGCCTGATTTTTATGTTTGATAGCTCATTTTAAGCGGGGGGGCCCGCCCTCGCCTTCTCTTTTTTTTTCTCTTCCGCTCTTAGCTTTTACAATACTGCGTTGCGTCATAAAAAATTCACTGTACGAAAGTTGTTTTTTACTTAATTAAATCAGTTTTTAAAAAAATGGAAAATTGCCGAAATTAAATGTATGCATTTAATTTCGGCACTTTACAAACAATCGATTGTTTCTCAGTCAAAAAATCATCATTTTCAAAAATTTAAAAACCTATCATTATCCCTAGACAGTTTTCTTTAATTTAAGCTTTTACTTGTTGTTCAACGTGTAAATGGAAAAAACTTACAGCTAAATTGCTAAATGGTATCAAAATAAGAAAATTTGGGGAAAAAGTGCATTTAATTTCGGCACTTTTTAAAAAGACCCCCTTAATCGAGTTTAAGTGCAGTGCTATGACTCCTACACATTTCAACGTTGTCTTTTAACTATTTACAACTACAATTTACCACCCGACCACTAAATTCAACCCGTTTTTACCTACCGCAATAGTGTGCCGAAATTACACTATTTTATTTTATAACGATTGCTCACCACAGACGCAACGTAGAACCACGGGGACTAAAAATTCGGAAAATAGAGTAAATTTTACCAGGACAGTTTAGTTTTTAAACCAATTTATTGCGTAATCATGAAATGCCCATGTTCTAAAAACGAGTAACATTTTTTTAAAATTATAAATCACACAATTTCACATGAAAATATCATAACATAACAAATAAAAAGCTCACGACAATCATTTACATATAATTAGCTCTCATTTGAGCTATCAAACGTTGTATTCCGTCCAGGATTACCAAAGATATAGTCCAAAATCAAAAATGCCCAATTGGGAAAAGTGCCGAAATTAAATACCCTACCACCTCCCTGATTTATCAGTAACTGTGCCCCCTGTTTTACCCCTTTTTCTCTTTTTCTTTCTCTTTCTCCCCTGTTTGCCCCCGTTTTATTGTCCTTTTTCCCGTTTCAAAAAAAATTTCTCCTCGTGCCTTCCCCCCAGTTTGGAATTGTCCTGCGATAAAACCCCGAGGGGAGGGGGCAGTGTACAGGTCTGGGTTTCTATTAAATATCAACGAGATGAATTTAGTAACTACTTAATTCCATTCCAAAATCTGTAAAAAAATGATGTGGACTAAAAAACTTTATTATTTGTATACTATTTAAAGCATAGCATACACTAATAAAGTTTTTGAATACATCGTCCGCAGTATTAGTGAGATATGCTCACCTAAGGTTTTTTCGTCCCATTTTTGTTCAGACTTAAGCTTCAATATTTTGTTAAATGCTAACTACTTGCTGTAAATAAACCTAGCATACAAAAAATTTTACACTTGAATGAACGAGTTTAAGTTTAAGTTAAGTTTAAAAAATGGAAAAATTCAATTAAACTTACTTGAAAGAAATTGATAAAAAAATAAAACCAGAGTATTAAATTAAAATTGTTATCCTAATTATTAAATTTATGTTCACAGGAAGGTGCCGTTGGATTTCAAACGTCAGTTAGATTTTTCCGCGCAAAGGATTCACTCGTTGGAAAATACAAGACTGTTAAATGAGGTTTGTCATTTTTATTAATTATTTATTTACGTTATGTGCGTTTCTCTTTGGGTTTTTGGTTTCAGGCTATTCCCCAAAAGGTAGAACACCACAGTTAGATTTTGACGGCAGATCTTTTCTAATTAATTTTTACTAACGTAGTTTAACCTGCTCATTTAATTTTTGACATTCAAAATTCAAAAATTTTTTTTGACTAAAAATACTGGCTGCAGGGAGACTCGAACCAACGGGTCCGAGGATCCGACTCCGACACTCTAACCACTCGGCTACTGACCCATATGAGATCTTTCTCGTAAAAGATACTTTTAAACAAACGGTTCGAAATGTAGTTTCTTGGCGTTAAATTAAAAAACTTTAAATGGAAATTAAAAAAAAAATTGATTAGCTCAGATTTTAATGAAAGTTTGGAAATAGTTAGACACAAGTCTAGTCAATATTTTGAATTGTATTTGATTAAAAAACTAATTCAGGATTTTTTTATTTGATTTTTCTTTTAAAAACATCGATTTTTTTAAATTTCTTAAAATTTTGAATTACGTTTTACTCCAAACCATATCTAAAAGTTGCCCGCTATTTTTCGTTAACTTTCTATAAAATTGCAGAAAAAATTGAGCGAATCAAATTTTTTAAATGGCCAAAAACTGTTTTTTGAGTTTTAATATCATCAAACTATATCTCGAAATAGAACATTCGGTAAACGATGAAACTATTACCGTTGGATACATCATAATCTGAGCTTTCGATCGCACTATATTTTTGTCAGACAAAAACTAGTATCTAAGTTGATATCTAACTTTTAGTAAAAATCTTTATAACTGTGGTATTCTACCTTAAGTTTTTTAAGTCTTTATAAGAAGTCACTTTAGTGTTTACTACTTTTTACTTACTAATAAACAAAAATAAAACAACTTATCAAATCGTTACCAAATTGTTAAAAATTAAAAAAAATTTTACATGCTATTTTGTAGTATTGTTATACATAATTTTGTGGGGCTTATTATGTTACAATGTATAGATTCTTTGTGGTTGGCGCATCTTTTATGCTGGTACCTAGAGAGGAAAGACAGATCCATCACACACACATACCATTATTATTCTTTAAAGTGCGGTGCAGACAGATCCAAAATTTTTGATGTTGTTTGTTTTTTGACAAAATCTTTCCCTGTGCTCCAAAACCGTCTAACTGTTTTTCGTCAAAATATTTTTTTAACAAAACAGGATGCAAAATATAATTTTTTATAGAATACCTGTCATTTTTGCCACCTAGTTACCTAGGTCTCCACGTTTCCCAGTTACTACCACGTTGTGCGAAAAAATAAGGTAAAAATTGCTGGTTTTTTCGCCGCTAAAACACTTATCTTGACGAACACTTTGTAAAAATGTACAATCAGGGTGTCAAATTGAAGAAAATAATACTTGCTGTTCATCAAAATTATGCTTGTTTTTTATAATTTATAATCATTTTTTGTAGTCTTTTTTTGAAAGGTGGTATCTCTTAAACCGTACAAATAATTATATGAAAAATTTACGGTGTTTTGGGGTACAGGGTAGCCAAAAAAGTCATCAAAATCAAAATACAAAAAGGTTTGACTCTGTATAATACTTTTAAAAAGTTTAGTTAACTTTCTTTAACTATTTATTTAATTATTTACCCCAAGTAAAACCCGTTTTCAAATTTGACCGGAAGGAGATGGGGTGGAGAAAGGTCAGCTGAATTAACCCTGTCTTGTAGCATTAAACCCCTTAGTGATTAGTTTTGAGCCCCGTCCATATAAATTATAAAAAATTTGGTTAAAATAAAATTGGTTTTCTCAAAATAATGGCTAAACTTTTGTGATTTAAGTATATACTGAAACAAAAGACTTTCATTATTGCTCACTTGCTTTGCTTGCCCTAACTCGAAAAATAACTGTTAAGAAGTGAAAGTTTTTTTGTGTAATTTACAGTAAAAAGTGCTCCACGGCGTTCATTGTTTGCAGAAAGGATGTGTATTTTAACTTGAACCAATTTTGTGCAAAATAGTTAAGAATTAAAAGTTTTCCTTTATAGGATTCCACGCGTGTGCGCGCGCTTTGTGTGCACTTTATATCTTTATATACTTAACTTTTGTTTAAGCGAGCTGTATCGTGAAATAATCATAGACCTGAATAAGCCTCTTCGTAAACTAATAATAGTTCAGATGTGTACTGTATAAAAGTAAAGTTTTGTAAGATTACACGACACCTGTCGAGCGTCATGTGAATTAAATTTACTAGGATTGTTGCTCATAGTAAATGATATTTAAAATTCTGTGAAAGGAGGCGGTTAGGGTTGAAAAATTTGGGCGAAGTGAAGTGGCTGGTGTAATTTTGATATTTTTTCTAGAAGAGAATAAAATTTTGAGGCTAGGGTGTATTCACCTCACATTTTTCGGTGTACATTTTATCGACATAGTGTATCGATTTGAAAATAAAAAAATAGGTAAAAAACTAATTTATGGTCAAAAGTCTAATTTTAAAAATTTTTAAATTAATTTCTCCTGTGTCCTTTCCCCACTTTCTGCCAACAGTGTGCGAGTGAAATAAAAACAGGAAAGATACAAAAGCCAGTATAAATACCGCACTTAATTTTTTTCATATTCATGTTATTTAGATTATTTTAGTTTTGAAAAACAAATTTGTATGAATAATTCCTGATGTGCTATCTCATGTTTTTATGTTTTTGCAAACATTTAAACGCACACCGCTCCAACTGATTAGAATTCCTTTTTTCTTTAAAATAGTGAATAATAAGTAGTTAGCCTTTTGTGAAAGCTTTAGTTCTATAACGGTGTGTGTGAGAGATATTTTTCAGTTTACTACTTTACTACTACTTTACTTATGTTTTTCCTTTTAAGATTTACGACAAGCTTCGCTGCGAATAAAAAGGAGTAAACCTAAATTTGTTTAGTACAAAAACATTTTTGCTGAATTTATGCTCATATTTTCTGGATCTTCAGTTCTGTCAGTAGCCGACCGACTGTTCCGTTAATATGACTGTATGTTGACACACAATGTAGCGGTCGTTAGTCTCTTATAATACAATTGATTGTTTGACTTTATCGGAAATTTTTTTCTTGCACCTCATTTGTCTTTTAAGTATTAGATTCAAATTATTGCACTGCCAAGTTCTGTTGAAACTCACGCGGTAAGCCATGATGCTACGCTTAATTTTATGGGCATTCGTCGGCGCTTCCGCGACCACCATCTGGAAACTTACGGAAGAAGCCACGCGTCGGCTTTTCTTCGATATAACAGCGGACGCCTTGGACACGGCCACCAGGGAAATTCTGCTCCAGGACCCGCTTTGTTATAAACAGCTTAACCTAGAACTGGAAACGGCGCGAAAAATAAAAGGAAAGTGCGGGCACATCGAAATCCGCACAGTGGCAGCCTTCGCCGACTGCCTTTACAGCACGGAGAAATTGACGGAAAAATGCCTGAACCCGAAGGCCTTGAGAGTGACGACGGATTCTGACATTAAGGTGTGTGAGTGTCTATTATGTGTGGAACGGTGCGACTGTAGTAACAAACGTTAAACAATGTTACTACTGTGAAGTAAAATAAAAAGCTTGGTCCCACCACCGGGGGTGGACCCCACCCTGCCCCCTTTCTTTCTCACCTATGGTATGGGGTTTCTGAAGCGACCACACAAGGTGGCGATAATATCTAAAACCCAAATTAAAAAGTTTGTCCCGCTATGATACTATAATCATACGGGCCTTGGATAAATAGGTTTCTGAATTTTGAAAGATGTACTTAAAAAATACGACCGGTAAAAGTTACAAAATACGACCGCAAATTTTAAATTAATATATATCTCAAAATTGCAAAAACTATTTTTGGTGTTGTTGTACAGAGAAGCTCTTCGTAAATTTAATATGAAACTTATTAAAAAAAAATCTACGCCGCCCTTTCTTTTATCCAAGTCATTTTGCATGCACAATTTTAGGTCCAAAGTTTCTGTCCAAAACGGCAATTTTTTTAGGAAAAACGGTTAAATTGACCGATTTTAGTATGTTTTTGTAAAAAAAAACGAATCTAAAAATTTCGTTCTACTTTTTAAATATATCATAATCTTATAAAAAATAAAATGTAAATTCTATATTTTTAGAGGTTTCGATAAATTTTCAGAGGTAATTCAAGCGTTATTTTCTGATAATTAATGTCTGTATAAAAAGTTAAATCAGTGGTTTAGTTAGTAAAAATTATTTTACAGTTTTTTAATATCCGTTCACTTTCACATCTATTGAAAGAGGAAATAATATACTAAAAAAATTACACCCTAAAATTTTAGGAACGGTTGTCCACAAAAACCTGACTTAAAATATTTAAATTTTAGGACCGGTTGTCCACAAAAACCTGACTTAAAATATTTAGATATTTAGATTAAAAAGTTTAGTGTTCATACTAATAAATGTTTGAGGGGTATAAATTCTTCTCCAGCCTTCTCTTCTTGTCAATGCTCACGAATATATACCTATGTCTGGAGTTTAACTTTAAACGTTTTTTAATTTTAATCGAGATTTTTATGGTTGTGTATCATCCCCCCTTTTGAGCTGGCTGAGGTAAAAATTTGGAGGTCCCAAGAGAACAAATTTATAAAATTTTCTCGCGCTCCGCTCAGCGGTCGACACTTATATACCTTTTTACAACTTTTAATTGATGTTTCTAAAGAATTCTAAAGACAATTTTTGAAAATTTGTTTGTGATGTCGCACTATCGTGCAACAACTTACAAATGTTAAAAATAAAAATTTTAATGTTAAAAATTTTTCAACTTAAAAAACAATGCAAATAACAGCAAAAAAATCACTTAGCACAAAGCGCAAAATTTTTTTACCCTTTTTAATGTTTTTTTTTTACAATATTTTGAAAATTTGAAGTACAACCCCCTACAACCCCTTCCTTTCTTTCGAAAAATTTGTATGGAGTACCAGACCTGTGCAAGCCGCCTCCCCGATAGTTTATCGGGGGGGCACAGGGTGGCAATTTTTTTGAAACGGGGGGGCAATAAAACGGGAGGGGGGGCAAGCAGGGAAGAAAGAAAAAAAAAAGAAAAAAACGGGAAAAAAGAAAAAAAAGAAGGGAAAAGGGGGAAAAGAGACAAAAGCGAAAATAAGGTAAAATAGGTCTAAAATGGCTTAAAATACATTGAAATAGGCTAAAAACTGCAAAAAATTCGCGATGATGGCGTCATCATAGGTTAAAAATGACGTCATAATTTTAGGGTACTTTTTCATTTTTGGCGGGAGGGGGGCAATAAAACGGGAGGGGCAAATCCTCCAATAAAACGGAGGGGAGGCATTTCCAGACCGTGCACAGGTCTGGAGTACAACCTCCCTTCTGAAATCCTGGCTACGCCCCTGTGTATCATACATGGGCACGGCCGCACGGGGGGAGGT